>PVKH010035856.1:0-11675 GCA_004027955.1 Chaetophractus vellerosus
GACATGGACTTTGGTATGAGAGGAAATTTATGCTTTGTGGCCTGGTAACTGTAAGCTTCTACCCCAAATAAATACCCTTTATAAAGACCGACCAATCTCTGGTATATTTCAAAAGGCACGCCTGTGGCTGACCAAAACAAATGAGGAGGGAAACAAAGTTTGAAATAGACTACTTAGGGCCTCTTAAACCTATCCAGTTGAGAGTCTGTGATGATTTAAACCCAGTACAATAGGAATGGAATAAGAAGGGAATAGGTATATTTTGCATATGGTTTAGCAAAAGAGACCAGATGCTATCCTTTTAGAGTGGGTTTCAAAGTATAGAAAGAGAAGAATTATGGCTATACAAAAGAATTGGCCTCAACAATGGAAAAGATGGAGTTGCCATTAAGTCAGATGGGGAAGCCTATGGGAGAAGTGTGTGGGTGTGTAACAGAAGTTCCAATTGAACATTAAAATTTGTCCTTTTAGACCCTGTACATGGCTATGTTGAAAACAGACTTGAATAAACATATCTGGAGTTTGGAAGAGGGGATTAACTTGAAAATATAAATTTAAGAGTTGCATACATGAACGTTGTTTATACCTATGAGGCCAGATGAAAACACAAAGTTGTAATTAAATAGAGAGAAGAGAAGAGGAACAAAGACTGTGTCCTGGACAGCCAGAGAACATGGGCAATATTTTTGTAAATGGGAGGAGTGCAATGCAACAGAAGCTGTATGGAAAAGAAAATTCAATACAGGGATTTTTTTTTCCCTTTAAATTGGACATAATAGCATGTTGTTTGTAAATGGGATTCCTTCTTTATCATATGCTATGAAAGATTTTCCTGACTGAAATTAATTACACAGCTGATTTTAACTTTTTTTTTACCTTCTCATGATTTTTTTTTACAGAACAATCATGCATAAAATACAGGATTCCCAAATACCGCCTTATTATTAACAGCTTGCAGTAGTGTTAAAATTGTTAGAATTGATGAAAGCATAATTTTACAATTGTACTATTAACTGTAGTCTGTGGTTTATTTTAACTTAAGAGTCACTGTTTGTGTTGTGAAGTTCCATGGATTTTTTTTTTGTCTGATATTAACATCCTGCAGCATTAACATACATGACATTTGTTCAGTTTCAAAGAAAAACAATCTTATGTATTCATTATTTCCTATATTCATATTTCACATGAGGTTTTACTATGCTCTACAGTCCCATGTTACATTTTTTATCTTTCCTTTAACTAATACACATGCCCTTAGACTTCCCCTTTCAACCACTTTCATACCCATATAATAGCACTGCTACTTGTACACATTATGTTGGGCTTTCATCATTTTTTCCATGGATTTAAAAAAAAAATCTCGTAACATATATTCAACCTAAAATTTACCCTTTTAATAACATTAAAATATAATTCAGTGCTGTTAATTATGTTCATAATGTGCTACCATTATAACCATTCATTGCCAAAACTTTTCCATCATTGCAAATAGAAACTCTGTATATTTTAAGCTTAACTCCCTATTCGCTACCACTACCCCATCCCAGATATCTTCTATTCTAGATTATGACTCTAGAGTTGGCCTATTCTAATTATTTCATATCAGTAAGATCATAAAGTATTTGTTCTTTTGTGCCTGGCTTATTTCATGCAACAGGTTGTCTTCAAGGTATACCCATATTGTCACATGTATCAGAACTTTATTCCCTTTTACAGCTGAGTGATATTCTACTGGGTATATATAGCACAATTTGTTTATCCACTCATCAGTTGATGGACATTTGGGTTGCTTCTATCTTTTTACAATTGTGAATAATGCCATTATGAACATTGGTGTACAAATATCTGTTTGAGTCACTGCTTTCAATTTTTTTTTTTTTGGTATATATCTAGAAGTGGGATGGTTGGGCCATATGGGAATTCTATGCTAAACTTTCTATAGAACTGCCAAACTCTTTTCCACAGTACCTGCATTTTCCATTCTTAACAGCAATGAATGTCCTCCCAAACACTCGTAATTTTCCATTTTTTAATAGTAGCCACTCTACTGGGTATGAAATGGTACCTCATTGTAGTTTTTATTTGCATTTCCCTAATGGCTAATGATGTTGAACACCTTTCCATGTGCTACTTGGCCATTTGAATATCTTTTTTGGTAAACTGTCTACTCAAATATTTTTCCCATTTTTAAATTGGGTTGTTTGTCTTTTTGTTGTTGAGTTAAAGGACCTCTTTATATATTCTATATATTAAATGCTTATTGGATATATGATTTCTAAGTATTTTCTCCCATTGTATAGGTTGTTGTTCTACATTCATGATAAAATCCTATAAGGCACAACAGTTTGTCATTTTGATGAGGTCCCATTTATGTATGTTTTTTTTTTGTTTCTTGTTCTTTAGTTGTAAAGTCTAAGAGGGCATTGCTATGGTGATTTGAAGCTTTATGTACCCTAAAAAAAACATGATCTTAAATTTAATCCATTCTTGTGGGTATGAAATTATTGTAAGTAGGAACTTTTGATAGGTTACTTTAGTTAAGAATGTGTGGCCCACCTCAATCAGGATGGGTCTTAATCCTATTATTGGAGTCCTTTATAAGCAGAATAAGAAATTCACACACAGATTGAGAGAAAGCTACAGGAAGAAAGAAACTGAAATCAACAAAACTGGAAGAGAATGGAGAGGCAAAGGGAATCTGCCATGTGTATTGTTATGTGACAAGCTAAAAACCATGGATTGTCAGCAGCCAGCCCCAGAACACTGCAGTCTTCAGGGAGAAAGCATCTCCTTGATGATGCCTTGATTTGGACTTTGTTTTAGCCTCAAAACTGTAAGCAAATAAATTCCCATTATTTAATCTAACCTATTTCATAGTATTTTTTAGCAGCTAGAAAACTAAAACAAATTGCCTAATACAAGCTCCTGAAGATCCTTCCCTACATTTTTGTCTAGGAGTTTTAAGTGCTGGCCCTTATATTTAAGTCTTTGATCCATTTTGAATTGATTTTTGTATATGGGGTGAGGTAGGGGTTGATTTTCCATTTTTGCAAATGGAGGTCCAGTTTTCCCAGCTCCTTTTGTTGAATACTATTTTCCCCATTAAGTGGTCTATGTCAAAAATTGGTTGGTCATAAATGTGAGGGTTGATTCTGAGTTTGCAGTTGGATTCCATTGGTCTATATGTCAGTTTCTGTGCCAATGCCATGATGTTTCGATTACTATGGCTTTGCAGTATGTTTTAAGATTGGGAAATGTGAGCCCTCCATCTTTGCTTCTTCTTTTCAAGGTGGTTTTGGCTATTTGGCATCCCTTACCCTTCAATACAAATTTGATAATTGGCTTCTCCATTTCTGAAAAGTAGGGTTGGGATTTTTATTAGGATTATGTTGAATCTGTAAATTGCTTTGGGTAGAACTGTCATCTTAACAATACTTATTCTTTCAATCCATGAACACAGAATGTCTTTCTATTTATTTAGGTGTTCTTAGATTCTTTTAGCAGTGTTATGTAGTTTTCTGAGTACAAGTCTTTACACTCTGTTAGAATTATTCTTAGATATTTGATTCCTTTGTTTACTATTGTAAATGGATATTTTCTTGATTTCTTCTAATTGTTCATTACTAGTATATAGAAAAACAACTGATTTTTGGATGTTGATATTGTACCCCACCACTTTGCTGAATACATTTATTAGTTCTAGATTTATTGTGGACTTTTCAGGATGTTCTGTATATAGGATCAAGTCATTTGCAAATAGGGAAAGTTTACTTCTTCCTTTCTGATTTGGATGCCTTTTATTTCATGATTTAATTTTTTTTAAAAAAGCAGTATTGTCAATAGAAATTACACTTTGATTTCTTCTTCTCTCATTTACTCATAGCCTCTTGTATGACTGGCTTGATTAGTTTTTGTATAGTATTGAGTGGCTAACCGGATTTTCAGTTATTTGTCCTATAAAGTAAGAACCAAAAAAATGAGGGGTTTTAATTGTATTATAGAAGATATTTTAACATTGCATTGACAATATTATAGAATTATAAAATTTAAATTTATACTATGAATGATGATATCTTTTCCAAAGTATTAGCAGTGTTTCAGTGAGTGTAACAGACTTATAAAATCAGATTTTCAGGTATATTTTGTTCATTACTCAATACCATAGGAGGCATTACTTTGCTTAATATAATTTTATAAAATGGTGAGTAATTCTTTTGTTATTTTGAACAAAGCAAAGGTACCATCTGCCCTTGATTTACACTATCGTTGCATTTCTGAAAAATTCAGAACAATTAAAATATTTTATATATAATATTCAATATCTTAAAATCATACAAGATAAAATTATACAAGATATAAGATTTGTGCTACATGTGAAATGTACTTACTTTCTAGACTCAGATATAAACAAGCTATTCATGCTATGTTAATGTCTAGGAGAACAGTCTTTGTGGTATAAGACTAATCTCTGCAATTAATAATATCTAGCACTACTAATAATATGATTGGCCCCCAATCTAATGACAACTGCTTCAACAAATTTCCAAAATACTCTTTCAGTGAGAACCACCTCCAATAGTCAGTGACTAACAAAATCCAGTAATCTGTGATTTAGTAATCTCCTTCAACTGTATGCTATCATAATGCCATTTTTCTCTTCATAGCATTCTTTACTTGTTATAACTTTAAATTTCTATAAGGCATTATTTGATAAGTTTATATTTCAATAAGTTTGGATTGACCATATCTGTTTTTATTCATCTAGGTCTTGTCATGATAGCCATCATATTGTATTTATTGTTTCCTAATAAACATGTGTTGAAAAAATTATAAAATGAAAGAAGAAGGAACTTAACAATTTAAGTAAGTGAGTTATAAAAAAACCAAGATGCATCGCTAATAGAAACAAGATGGTAAAAGTCATTGCAGATATATAGATCATGCGTGAAGGCATAGGTAATTAAAATATTTTGATGTAAGAACAAATCATGCACTATAGCTAGTATGCTTATGTATGGAATTAGGAAATGGAAAAGTTTAAAAAAAAGGTTGATGATAAGAGACCACTGATGCTTTATAAGCAAGGAACCGTGATATTTTATTAGAAGCTGAAAAGATTACATTGACCATAATAAATGAGCTGGAACATGCTATGTCTAAATGTAGAGAAATTATTTACTCACCTATTAGAATAGCCCATGTGAGTAAATAAGGGTTAGAACCAAGGAACTTTTAATGATCAGTGTTTGGGATATACAGAATCTAGGGAATGATTATAAGTTGAAGTTTCAATTTCAGTGCTTCTCTTCCTTTTATGCCTTATAAGAGATGGAAATGCTCATATTCTTTTGGAAAATATTACATAGGTGGGCAAAAATAATTCCACACAGGAAACAATCAACTCAATTTTGAGTTTCATATTTGTGTGAAAAACTTGGAATAGGATCTTAACTGACAAAAAAGAAAAGCAATCAAATTATCTTTTAACTGAAGCATATAAACTGGAAATGAAGGCCACACCACAGGATCTTATTCCATGTAGCATATAAAAAAGGTATTTAAGAGGAAATTAAATTGAAGTATACTCAGTATAATGTTAATTGATATAGAAAATGTCAACCCAAGTCGCTCTTAATAGTTAGAGATGAGCAAATGATTCAAAGTAATTTGGGCTATGATGATATTGATCACTCAAGTTTTTTTTCATTTCAATTCATTTTATACTGTGTCCTTGGGAATGCAGTACAATAATAATAATGAAAAAGTAATTTAAAACATAGTAAATCATGTCTTTATTTTAGGTGTTCTGGATTTCTATTGACCTTATTAGAAAGAAATATACTTATCATAACCTTTCAAAAGTTAATAGCGGTACTACTGTCAAATCTGCAAAAATAGATAAATACTTTTGCACACTAATACACACTCAATTTTTCTATATTTTCCTTTGATGGAAGTCGTAACAATGTAATCTAAAAATCATAAAAAGAAAGGAATGTATTATATAATATTTTTTGTATCTTTAATCTAAATTGTAGGTAATAAGATTTGCACGAATACTAATATGTCCATTAGGTTCAACATTTGATATTAAACCTTACAAAAAAGAAGAGAAATAAGAAACAAGAAAAAAATACCTGAAAACAATGTTCTTTTAGTCAAGTTATAGGGCTAAAAAGATTAAGATTAAAATACCATTAGTCATAGGTGAAGTTATAGTAACTGACCCATAGTCACCAGCAAGTACAGTAACTGATCCATAGTTACCAGTATGTAAAATGAATGTTTGTTGTTGAAATTTTGGGGTTGTTTGTTACTGAATCACCACTAGCTAATACACTAAGTGGGAGACTATATGTAGGTAGGGACAGAGGGTATATTTCAGGGAGAAAACAAAGAAAGTATCAAATCATGAAGATATGAGACCATTTAATATATGAAGACTTAACTGGGAATTACAGAGGACAAAGGATGTTTAAGATTATGAAGAATTTGCCAGAAAAGGCAAGTAAGATTCAAAGTGCCTAAGTACTTTATAAAGTGTTTGAAGTAAGGGACATTGTAGGAAAGGCTTTGAAGTAAGTAAGAAAAAATAACCTGATTTACATCATATAATGCTATGTAGAGAATTTTCCAGTAGGAGGCCAGACTTGAGTATAGACAGAAAGCTATCACAATTATCAGGATAAGAGGTAATGAACCTGCAGTAGAAAAGTAACAGCCAAAATGGAGAAAAATGGACAGGTCTGAGAGAGTATGTGATTTAGAAATTGCATTAGATGTTTTTTCATTTGAATTGAGTGAGTGATAAAGGAGTCAAGGATGACCCCAGATTTCTGTGGTTGGTAAATAGGTGAATATGATGACATGCAATAAACTCTCCAGAGAAATGGAAGGTAAATACTAAGGGTGGAAGGAAAAAGATGATAAATTCAGATTGTTTTTATATTATACATATCTCTCCACACTGAGATGCTAAGTTGAATATATGGTCTGAAACTCAGGAGAAAGAACTAGGAAGTAAATAAATAATTAGGAGTTATCAGTCCATTGATGATAACTGAAGTGCCAAAAGTGAATGCTATTTGCTAGAGAGAGTGTGTGGATGAGAAAAGTAGAGTGCCAAGGACATGGTTCTTATAACATCAGCATTTAGGAAAAGGGCAGAGGGAAACATTCTGTGAAGAAAAAAAAAAAAAAGGCCTGAACTTCATGGTGGAAAGGAGAAAATTATAATATTGTTGTACCCAAGTGAAAACCAAAGTAGACAGTGTACTCAGCACCCCTCAATATTGTTGACATATTAAGTGTAGTAAGGACCTGTTAGGGCCATTGCTTTCTTTTATCAAAGGAGTTTCATAAATTGATGCAGATAAAAAAAAATTAATGGATTGAGGACTAAGAAAAGAAGACTAGGGGACAGGGATTTGACCAAATCTTTCAATAAATTGGCTCCAAAGGGAAGTGTAATAGCAGGTTGTTAGGTTAAAGGGAATTGGGGAAGATGGCAGTGGAGTCTGGAGCTCTAAGAGTCAGCTCATCCTCCAGTCAGCTAGTAATCAGCCAGGAACTCTCTAATTCACCTGTTTAGGGGACTCCAGAGACCAGCAGAACACCATACACCATCCAGGGAAGAGGTGAATGAGGAGAATAACAATATGCATGAAGAATCATGGGTAGATCTATCCACGCTGCTGAAGCCCATTCCCCACTAGTGTGGTGGGTCACTTCAGAAGCCACTCACTAGTTGGAACCTGAAGCTCTGTCTACCAAAACAGAGGAAAGGGACACAGCCCAGATACTGACTGCAGTTACTTATTAGAAAATTCAGCTAGCTAGATTCCAATTCATGCACAGCTAAACTTTAAACCTGCCAAAGTCCGAAAGAAGCAGGCAGCCTCCATTTTAACTATGCCCAGAGCAGTAGTACAAGCAGGGCCCACTGAAAAACATAATGACTTCCGCTCCAACTCCACCACTCCCACCCCCTTGGGGAAAGGGGAGGGCTGAACTTTGACCAGGAACATGGGGAAATGCCCCATACAGAAAGCCTCCCCCAGCCACTGCTCTAACGTGGTCCCTGACAGGAGAGGTAGGTCGGCAGAGTTTGAACTGTTTTTAGGGGCAACAAAGTCAGATTCAGGCAGTTCAGATCAGAAGACAAACAGCAGCCCCTGTTCCATCCCTACTCTAAGCAGGGGACAGAGAGAGTTAAGGTTTGAACAGTTTCTTGGAAAAGTATGGGCAGCTTAAAGCATCTCATCAAAGAAAGGCATTTATGGCCACTGCCCTGACCCCATCTCCAGAGGGAGAGGAAGGCAGAGTTTGATCTGCCTATTGGAGAAACATGGACAGATTAAATCCACCCAGCACAAAAAATAAAGGTCAGCCTCTGTTTCAACCCTGGTTCCCGCAGAGCAGGGCCTGGTGTGGATTTAGAGATTCAGTGCCTTCTTGGAGTTTTTGGAAAAGCTCATTGAAGGTGCTGTTTCCTCCCTAGAAAAGTGGGAGCAGAGCCCAGCAAAGGTGTCTGATTAGAGAAAACAGATCTTAAGGGTTGGGATCTGTATAACAGTTTCATCCAAGCACAGCTAGCAGCCTCAGTCCCAACCACACCCTAGAAAGGGGCTAAAACTGCTGAGAATTAAAGGCACAGCACCACCATAGGGCTGTGAAGATCAGATTGCCACCTGCTGGGTCCTTCAGGAAAGCACAGATTCAGGGAGCCAATGAGATGGTTTGGTGGGCTTTAGGGTCTATTCCCCTGGGCACGTTGGAAATGATTAACATCCATTTTTTTTTTTTTTTTGGCTCTCAGGGCCTATTTTGGTGGGAAAAATAGATCTAGTAAAGCTGCCTCCAGGGGGATCCTACTACAAAATTAGCCACCAGGGAACAGCAGCCAGAGAAAATGAAGGGATCATTAAAAATACTTAGAGGTAAATAAAAAATAATCAGAAGAGATTAACATTCTGGGATGAGGAACAAGGGATTTCATCTCTTAGGGATGAAATTAATGCACAAATAGTGCAATCTCAAAAATTGTGCAATATACTCAGGGCAAGAATCAGATGAATAAGTGCTATGGAAACCTGATTAGTTAACTGTGAGCTATTATAAAGGTGTAAAATAAGTAGAACCAAGAGTCAATGAGGAGCATTAGTATGAAGCCATTAATAAGAAAGACCTACATTAAAGAGAAAACCTGAGTCTAGGATAAACACATCAAGAAAATCGGATGCCAAGACACCAGCAAAAAATTACAAGCCATACTAAGAAACAGGAATATGTGGCCCAAAGGAACAAATTAAACCTCTGGATGAGATACAGAATTGAGACAACTAATAATTATAGATATTCAAACAAACCTCCTTAATAGATCCAATGAGATGGCTAAAGGGATTAAGGATAATAAGAAGACACTGGGTGAGTACAAAGAAGAATTTGAAAGCATGCAGAATTTAAATGGAATTAAAAATACACTGGAGGAAAGAAAAAAAAATAAGAGAAAAAAAATACACTGGAGGCATCCATTAGCAGATTTGAAGAAAAAGAAGAAAGAATTAGCGACATAGAAGACAGGAATTCTGCAATTGAACAGACAGGAGATGTGATCCTATACCTAGAAAATCTGAAAAATTCACAACAAAGCTACTAGAGCTTATAAATAAGTTTAGCAAAGTGACAGGATGTAACGTTAATGCACAACTATCATTAGCATTTCTATATCTGAGGAGGAAGTCAGGAAAAAATTCCCTTTAAAATAGCAACTAAATCAAATATATAGGAATAAACTTAAACAAGGACATAAAAGACCTCTATTTAGAAAACTACATAACATTCTCAAAGTAACCATAAAGGACCTAAAATAAATGGAAGAGCATTCCGTGTTCATAGATTGGAAGACTAAACATCATTAAGATGGCAGTTCTACCCAAATTAATTTACAGATTCAATGCAATCCCAATAAAACATCAAACAAGCTTTTTTTTTTTTTTTCAAAAAAAGAAATGTCAACTATCAAATTTATTTGGAAGGGTAAGGGACCATAAATGGCCAAAAATGTCTTAAAAAGAATGGAGTTAGAAGATACTTACCTGCTGACTTTAAAGCATATTACTTACTTACAATGGTAAAAACGGTATGTTATTTGCATAGAGGTAGACATATCGGCTAATGGAATTGCATTGAGAGTTCAGTAATAGACCCTCACATCTATGGTTAAAGTGATTTTTGACAAGGCTGAATCAGAACAATCTGTACAATAAATGGTTCTGGAAAAAGTGGATATCCATAAGCAAAAGAAAGAAAGAGGACCCCTATCTTACACCTTATATACAAATTAACTCAAAATGAAAAAAATACTTAAATATAAAATCTAAATCATAATAGTCCTAGAAAAATTGTAGGGAAATATTACCAAAATCTGGTAGTAGGTGGTGGTTTCTTAAACCTCACACCCAAAGCATGAACAACAAAAGATAAAATAGATAAATGGTACCCATCAAACTTCAACACATTGTGTACTTCAAATAACTTTGTCAAGAAGGTAAAAAAACAGCCTACTCAATGTGAGAAAAATATTTGGAAACCACACACCAAATAAGGATTTGATTTCTGTGTTCTATAAAGAGATCATACAAATCAACTATAAAACAATAAGCAACCTAATTAAAAAATGGGCAAAAGACCTGGATAGACATTTTTCCAAAGAGGAAAAACAAATGACAAAAAGCACATTAAAAGATATTCAAAATCATTAGCTATTAGGGAATTGCAGATCAAAACTACAGTGAAATAGTAATTCACACCTTATAGAATGGCCATTATTAAAAAGAACACACACACACAGAAAAACAGAAAACAAGTGCTGGAGAGGATGTGGAGAAATAGGAACACTCTTCCACTGTTGGTGGGAATGTAAATGGTGCAGCCATTGTAGAGGATGGTTTGGCAGTTCCTCAGGAAGCTAAATATAGAACTGTCATATGATTCAGTAATCCTGTTCTGAGGAATATATTCAGAAGAACTGAAAGCAGGGACATGAACTGACATTTGCACACTGATGTTCATAGTGGCACTATTCACAATTAATAAAAGATGGAAACCTCGCAAGTGTTCATCAACCAAAGAATGTCTAAACAAAATATGGTAGATACGTACAATGGGATACTATTCAGCTGTAAGAAGAAAGGAAGTCACAATGCATATGGTATCATGGATGAATTCTGAAGACATTATGTTGAGTGAAATAAGCCAGACAGAAAAGGACAAATATTGTATGGTTTCACTAATATGAACTAAATACACTGAGCAAACTCATGGAGTTAAACTCTAGAGTATAGGTTACCATGAGATAGAATGAGGATTGAGAAGGAGGAGCTGACACTTAATGTATGTAGAATTTTAAAAAATGTTGGTTGTAAGTGTGTGGAAATGGATAGAGGTGATGGTAACATTATTAATAAGTTTAACACTGCTGATGTATAAAGGATGGTGGTTGAAAGTTGTATTCTAGGAATGCAAATGTCAAGTGAAGGAAAGCTAGAAGATAGTCTAGGGCAGGGGTTCTTAACCAGGGGTCTGTGAGCTTGAATTGAAATTCAAAAACAACATTATTTTCATGGGGACATATTTGTGCGGGTGTGATATATTTATTAAATAATACACTGTAT
>PVKH010035857.1:0-11657 GCA_004027955.1 Chaetophractus vellerosus
GATATTTCCCCCCATTAACACCCAATATATGATGATGGAGCTAATGTATTGCAGTAAATACTTCCATGTGGAGAAAGGAAACTCTGGCCCACCACAAAGATGAAATTCTGCCCTGAGGCATTGCAATGGCCCTGAGCTAGCAGTGAGAGAAGTTCCTGGGTGAGACCTGTTTCCACTCTCTGGAAGAAAACACCTTGTCCATTGTCTTCTGTGGCCACTGGTTCTGTGCTCTGGAAGTTTTTTTTTTTTCTCCAAGTCCAACATTTGAAGTTAGTGTTGGAGAGAGTGACCTCCTTAAGGAGAGTACAATTTTTAATACACATGCTTGATTTCTTTAGCAATACAATCCCTCAAAAACTGAAAAGTTTTCCAGTCAGTTCCATGTGCTAGTCACACTAAAATTCTTTCCTGGAGATGATTCTCAATCCTGATTCATTTCTTTGCTTCTTCTCCCCATACCTCTCTCCCTCTCAATTTAAGATTGCCTCAGTGTGAAGGCCCTTGTTACTCAAAAAGCTTTTTCCATTTTATTTCCTATTCTTTGAAATATAGAGCAGTTATTCCATACCCTTGAGGTTCCAAATTTCTGGACTCTCTATATTCCTTTCTATTTATGCAGGCAAACCTGACAGTTATTGTATGAGCTCATACTGTTCTTCTAATATCTTACTAAGTGCATCCTACTAACATTCTATTTTCCAAACTCTTGTAGAGCTATGGGCTTGGTAGGCATCTTATTTCTCTCTTAGATTATCGCAGGCCACTCTTTTTACTAAATGTTTTGCCATGGGGTGCCATTTTCCAGTGTCTGGTAAGAGTTCCTTCTTGCCCACCTCCTGACTAGTTTTAGATTTTTATGATAATAACACCCTTTTTCTGCAACAATTTCTGTATTAGTTAGACTAACGCTAGCTGTTGTAACAAAAAAACCTCAAAAGGTCAATGACTTAACACAGTTGTTTCTTGCTCACACAACAGGTCAACACACAGGAGTGAAGGAGTGAGGGAATCATCCTTTGCCACAGTCACCTAGTGACCCAGGCTTATGGAGGCTCTGTCATCCTCAACATGTAACTTCCAAGGTCTTCCTTGACATCAAAATCCAAACCCCCAGATGCTGGAAGAGAAGGAGGATCACATGTGGGAGGTTTCTGTAGGCAAGCCTGGAATTGGTGCATATCGTTTCAGTTCACATTCCACTGGCCAATGGGATTTCAGTAAACGTGGAGTGTGTATCTTCTGGGAAGTGTTCTAGAAGGGAGGGAGTATGCCTTTCTGCCTTCCATCTTCCTGCCGGCTGGAATTTGAGAAATGGTGGCTGGAGCTTGAGCAGCCATCGTAGACTACAGGACGAAAACCACATATTAAGGATGATGGAGCAACAAAGCCTGTGTCCCTGATGGTCATAAAGCTCCTATATCAACCATGAACTGTTTACCTCCTGATTTCGTTTAATTAAGAGAAAAGCAGGGAGTAAATGTAGCTCAGTGGTTGAGTGCCTGCTTCCCATGTGTGAGGTCCTGGGTTCAACACTAGTGCCTCCTTTAATTAAAAAAAAAAAAAAGAGAGAGAGAGAGAGAGAGACAAGCTTCTGTCACATTTAAGTCACTGTTTTTTTTGTTTTATTTGCAGCTGAACCTAACTTTAACTTACATAACTATTCTTTGTTTTGTATGTATTACTTTTTTGCTCCCCTTGCCCCTTTTCATCAGATACCTCTAATGTTTCCTTCTCATAGCAGAGGGCACTATCATAACTGTCAAATCCCCGTTAGCAAGTAGACTTAGCACATGTCTAGAAGCACTAGTGTGTTTAGAAGCTCCAGTATGTTACATGAGAAGCACACTTAGGATTAGATACATTCAGATCATTTCAAGGAATATTTATTGACTACCTACTAATGCCAGATACTGGGCTAGATACAAAAGATACAAGAGTGATTAGCAAGTTGTCCCTGCCTTTGTGGAATTTTCATTATAAGTATTGAGATAGATGCTTTGATCTAGTATCTCAACTTCCATTCCACCACCCTATTTGTAGAAGTTGGAAAGCTAAAAAATTATATCTCTCAGACTCCCTTGTCACTCGAGTTCTAGGTGCAGATAAGGTCCTGCCAAATAGACATACTTATGGGGAAAAAAAGATACAAGTTAAATTGAAGCCATCTTCTTGATGCTGTGGCCCCTGGCAAGCAAGGTTGAATGACCTGTTTGTGGCATCCAGACTCCTCTTATTGGCTTCATGGATGTGAGAGCTAGTTATGATCACAGCAACAAGAACAGTGTTCAATTTTCAGCTTCCTATCCTAGCTATATTATCTTAATACAACAAAAGTTTCTTTCTCACTGGCAAAAAGTTCACTGCAGGTGTGGACAGTTGCTCTCCATGTGCTGAGTTAGAGATCTGGGCTGCTTCAATATTATGGCTACTACATCTTAACCCAAGTCCTCTTATGTGGGAAGGGAAAAGGTAGTCTAGAGAACTACTTAAAGTCTTTCAACTCTCTCAACCTAGAAATGACACGTCACTTCTGCTCACATTTCATTGGCAAGAACTAGTCAGCTGACCCCATCTAACTGCAAGTGCCAGAGCCAAATCAAGAAAAGGTCTTAAAAGCAACAGGATCTCTGTTCCCTCCCCCACCCTGGCAGGCTTGGCTCAGAACTGGCCAGAGCTCGCAGTGTGGATCTCTGGTCTTGGTTCCAGAGGGAGCAGAGTGGTCTTTGTGCACATGCAGTGGGCATGTATGTCTGGCCAAATCTGTCTGGTGGTGGCCTGAGGGACTCCCTATCCCATAACTTGCCCTGTTTGTAGAACACAGTTCACAAATATCTTCTACTGTTGCTGTGGGAGGCAGGCAGGCTGTGCTGCCTAGGGCAAGGGGCTGCTGGCCATAGGACTTACACTGCAGTACCTGGGACCATGAGGAAACTTTCCTGGGGAAGAATGGACATTTGTAACCATGTAAACAGGGGAATTCCTAGGAACATATGCACATGCCCATGACAAGAGAATTCACAGAAAGGATCAGGGAGGACTCTATGCTTTGACCTTGAACTATTCTCATATAATCCATTGCATAGATAAGCCCTGAAGGAGAGCAATTGCACAGGTCAATCCACAAAGACTAGAAAAATGTTTTCTTTTTTCCTTTTTTTGTTTTTTTTTTTGTTTTGTTTTTTGTTGTTGTTGTTAGCACCTGGCATTCAAGGAAAATTTGGTTGGATACAACCTTAAGGAACAGATGCCTCAGAGTCTAAATTACAGTGATAACACATGAAAATATCAAAATGTCCAGGTTTCAACAAAAAAGATACAAAACATATAAAGAATCAGGAAGTGACGTCCCAGACGTTAGAAACCATCAATGAGGAGGCCCAGACCTGGGATATACTAGACAAAGACTTTTTAAAAATTGTCATTATGGGGATTGGTTGTAGCTCAATGGTTGAGCACCTGCCTCCCATTTTTGAGGTCCAAGGTTCACTTCCCAGAACCTCCTTAAAGAAAATAAACAAGTCCTTGTATTAGTCAGCCAAAGGGGTGCTGATGCAAAGTACCAGAAATCCATTGGCTTTTATAAAGGGTATTTGTTTAAATAAAAGCTTACAGTCCCAAGGCTGTGGAAAGTCCAACTCAAGGGACCATAAGAGGCACTTTCTCACCAAAGTCAGCTGCCACATGTTGAAGCAAGATAGCCGGCAATCTCTGCCGAGTTTCAGCCTTCTGCTCTGGGCTTCTTCCTCTTGAGGATCCATGGGCTCAGCTTCTTCACGATCTCAGCTGTAGGCTGGCATAGGACTTGTCTCTCAGAGCTACCTATATCAGTCTCGGCTCTCTTCCCAAGGTCAGCTGTAAGCTATCAGGCACATGGTCCATCTCTTCCCAGGGCTTTAGCTGTTTGAGCTTTCTCCTTTCTGTCACATACTAGGATCAAAATGACAAAGTTCTTTCCTCTGTGTGTCTTCTTGAATGAACATCCATTTATATCAGGCCCAGGAAGGGGATGGGGACTCAACCTGAGTCACACCCTCTGACATAGTCAAATCTAAAAGCCCTATTCTTAACAGGTAATCTAATCAAAGACATTTCAGCTGAATTTAATGCAATCCAAGGATTTCATACCAAGAGGAATAGGTTAGTTTACAAACATAATCATTCTCTTTTGGGGATTCATAAATAATCTCAAGTTACGACAATATAAATATGCTCAAAGGGCTAAAGGAAAACATGGAAAAGGAACTAAAGGAAATCAGTAAAACAATAAATGAACACAAAGAGAACATCAATAGAGAAATGTAAATTACGAAAGGGACTAAACAAAGCTGAAGACCATAGTAACAGATATTAAAAATTCCCTAGAGGGGTTCAACAGCAGATTAGAGCTGGCAGACGGAAGAATCAGTGAACTTGAAATCATTCAGCCTGAGGAACAGAAAGAAGAAAGAAAAGTGAACAGAGTCTGAAAAACGTGTGACACCATCAAGTGTACAAATATGCACATTGTGGGAGTTCTAGAAGGAGAAGAAAAGAAAAAAGAAGCAGAGAGAATATTCAAGGAAAGTTACTGAAAACTTCCCAAATTCAATGAGACATGAATATACACATCCAACATGCTCAACATACTCCAAACAGGATTAACCCAAATAGACCCATGCCACAGCATATTATAATCAGTCAAATGCCAAAGATAAAGTGAGAATTCTGAAAGCTGAAAGAGAGAAGCAACATGTCATGTACAAAAGACCTTCAATAAG
This sequence comes from Chaetophractus vellerosus, assembly GCA_004027955.1. NCBI lineage: Eukaryota > Metazoa > Chordata > Mammalia > Cingulata > Chlamyphoridae > Chaetophractus > Chaetophractus vellerosus. The sequence continues at coordinate 4,758 of PVKH010035857.1, forward strand.
ATTTAATACCAATTTCTTACTGGAAACCATGGAGGCAACATGGCAGTGGAATGACATACTTAAAATTCTGAAAGCGAAAAATTGCCAACCAAGAATTCTATATCCAACAAAACTGTCCTAAGTAAACAAAAGCTAAAGGAGTTCATCACAACTAGAGTGGACCTATAAGAGATGCTAAAGAGAGTTCTGAAGGTTGAAAGGAAAGGACAATAGATATAAAATCAAAGTCTCATGAAGAAATAAAGATTTCCAGTGACGGTAAAAACATTAGTAAATACAAATGCAATACTATTGTATTTTTAGTTTATAACTCTACTTTTTACTTCCTATAGGATCTAAATAGCAAATGCATAAAATGTAATGATAAATGAGTGTTTTTGGATGCATATGTATAAATGTGTAATTTGTGACAAGAACTAAAGTTGGGGGCAATGGCAGGGTATAGGAACATAGTTTGTATATACTATTGAAGTTAAGTTGTATCAAAGTAAATAATATTGTTACAGTTTTAGGATGTTAAATTGAATCCTCATGGTAATTACAAAGAAAATAGAAAATAAGCCGACTCATACAGACAGAAATTAGAGTGCAAGTTGCCAAGGGTCGGGGGCAGGGGAAATGGAGAGTTAGTGCATAAGGGCTGGAGGGTTTCTATTTGGGAATGTGGGAAAGTTTTAATAATAGAAGGTGGTCAGGGTAATGCAACATTGTGAATGTGATTAATGCCACAGAATGGTGTGCTTGGGAGTGGGGGAAATGGGAATTTTTATATTCTATATATGTTCTCACAATAAAAAGAAGAAGAAGAAAGAGCAACTAAAAAGACAATGACAATTAAATGCAATACATATCCTGCATGGGATCTAACAAGGGACGATAAATGGCTCAAAAGGACATTATTGGGACATATGAAAAATATGTAAATATGTATATAGACTCTAAGCTTTCAGGAATTTGATAACTGCACTTAAGGTGGTTACACAAGTGAATATCCTTGTTCTTAGGAAATGTACATGGCAGTATCCATTGTTTAAGGAGCATGATGTATACAACCTACACTCAAGTGTTCAGAAAATGGATGGGTAGATAGAAAGCATGATACAGCAAATGTGGCAAAAAGTTAAAACTGGTGGATATGGGTATGGGGGGGCATAGAGGTATGCTAGAATTCTCTCTGTGGGTTTGTATTATTTTTGTAACTATTTTTTAAGTTTGAATGTATTTTAAAAAGGAAAAAAGAGTAACAGACTGTCTCTCTTCTCGCAGTTTTACTGCAGCCAGAGATCTTCAGAAAACTCAAATCTGATGTGGTAGTTTGAAACTCTTTCTACCCCGGGGAGGGGGGAACATGTTCTTAAACTTAATCTATTTCTGTGGGTGTGAACCCATTGTAAATAGACCTTTTGATGAAGTTATTTCAATTAAGGTGTGGCCCACCTCAATGAGAAGGGGTCTTAATCCTATTACTTGAGTCCTTTATAAGCAGCATGAAATTCAGACATAGGGAAAGAAAGCTACAGAGGGAGCAGTCAGAAATTGAACAACTGGAACCTGGAAGAGAAGGGAGAAACCAGGAGATGCCACCCTGAGACAAGCTAAGGACCAAGGATCACCGGCAGCCGGCCCCAGAATGCCAGTCTTTGAGAAGAAAGCATCGCCTTGATGACGCTTTGATTTGGACTTCTTTTAGCCTCAAAACCGTGAGCTAATAAATTTCCATTGTTTAACCCAACCCATGGTATTTGCCTGAACAGTCAAAGAAATTAAAACATCTGAATATATCATTCCTCTGTTTTAAAACTTCAGTGGTTCCTTGTTATACCCCTATTACCACTCCGCACTGTAAGTTGGAGCCAGACTGAGCTACTTTCAGTTCCCTCTGCAGCAAGGCCCCTCTTCCTCTGTGCCTTTGCACATGCAGTACCTTCTTCCTGGAAACTGCTCCCCACCCCCATTCTCATCAGTCAGGCCTCAGCTCAAATGTCACTTACTCCAGAAAACCTTCTATAACCTACTAATGCTGGCTTGATATTCTTATTATATGCTCCCACAGCAGCCTCTATTCACCATCATATATAGATAGCACTCAATATTACATTCTACTTCAATTGCCTGCTTACTCATGTGTGTCCTCCAATTGACTGTAAGATACAAGAGGACAGAGACTCTGCATCTCTGATTCCAGTACCTAGTAAGGTGCTTGGCCCATAATGGGCACTCAATAAATATTGGTTATTTCCTCAATAAATATTTGTTAGTTATTGCAAAAGCTTGAACCGGCCTTCTCTACTATTCTCTCTCCTTTCATTCACTAACAAAAATCAGGGGAAAAAATTTACTTTAGTTATCCACTCCTCTTTACCATTTTCTATTCACTTCCCAGATCATTTTAATCTTACTTTGCCACCACCTTTTATGGAGATGTCTGTTGCCAAGATTACCAATGGCCTCCTGGTTCCTCAATTCAGAAGGATCTCTCTGCAGAACTTTCTTGAACCTCCCTCCTCTCTACCCCATGGGTTATGGATCTCTCCTCTCTCTAGTACTTTATCTGATTGCATATCCATATTTATAAGCCCCCGTGTATCTCATTTATTTGTATCTCTAATCCCCAGCACAGTGGCTGTCAAATAGTAGATCTTAATAACTGCTGATGTTAAATAATTTAAAACTCTCTCTTGGCTTCTGGGCTATCTCTTTCTTGACCTCCTCTTTCTTTGTTCATTCTCAGGTTCCTTCACAAACACCTCTTCCTCAGTCTACCTAATAAGTGTTCTTCAGAGTAACTCATTCTAATCTATCTTTTGGGTTTTAGCCATCAAGGAATACTCTAATTCCCAAGTGCATATTTTCAATCTTAACTTTTCAACTGAGCTCCCAGCTGCCAGTTGGGCCTCTCTCCCTGGATGTCCTGTAGATAGTTCAAATAAAGCCTCATTATCTCTTCCATTCCTAATCTGCTCTCCTCCTGCTTTTCAATGCTCCCTCAATGTAATTAACTCTATCCAGTGGTCCAAGCGACAAACCTCAAAGTCACTTAACTCTTCCCCCTGCCTTGTCCTCCTGAGCAAGTTTCATCCACTACACCTGCCCCACCCCCAAATTCCTAAACCCTGCCTCTGTGTCTTTACTTCCCCACCTTCCTTCCACCTCGAAAAACCTCCTCCACTTTGTCCCAAATCCTACTCATTTTTTGAGATTCCACACACAGGTTAACTTCAGATAATTGTTTTTCCTCTTAGTTCTAGATAAACTGCTCCTTTCTCTGAAATCCCCAGGCACTCTGAATTTACCTTGATGCTAGAGCTCTTAATTTTTGATGACGGATTTAGGTCTCCCCCACTAGATTATAAAATTCTTGGGGGCAGGCATTGTTTCTTGATCAGTGACTGATATTTTAGGCACTTAAAAATATATTTATATGAATGAATGCATGAATAAATGAGTGAACCGTAAAAGTCTCTTGAATTACAACTTTTTGAGATTACCGCGAGGGAATCTTTGAATTAAAAGAACAATGTAACCAAGTAGACATCATACATTACAACTATGTACCAGGGACACATTTTTTAAAGTCTGCCCTGCAGAATTTGATATTTAGGCTCTTTTTCAGCTCTCATTTGACAGCCAAATTTTAAGGGGGCAGGTATTTGAAACCCTTCTGTACTCTTATCCTGGGTGACAGGAATTAGATAAGGTTATGACCACGAGCAAATGCCAGAAGTACAGTGCCTGGGCAGTTGGTCGGCCTTCAATACACTTTCATCTCTCCTTATACCTACCTCTCCCTCGTTTATTTAAAGCACCTAAAAATGTTGGTTTTAGGGTATTAGTTGGACGAAAACAAGAGTCGTTGAAATTCTGGTTAACCCAGAACTCATGACTCTCAAATCCAAAAGGGGGAAAAAAATCACTGGAGGGGGAGGGGGAGAAAGGAGGCGGTGCAAAAAACTGGACAGAAAGACGGAGAGGAAGCGGTGGCGGGAAGCTCATTTTTAGCACGGTTTGTCTTTTTATAACCTCAGGGAGGCGTGACTCCCTAACTGCCGCCGCGAATTAGTTTCCCGGCGAAGCGCCCGCCCGCCCCGAATTTCGCCGCCCGCACCCTGGTGCGCTGCCGGCCGCGGCCGCTGGGGGCGCCCCGGGATCTGAGGCGCTGAGGCGGCAGCGGCGGCGGCAGCAGCGGCCGTTCTCGGCGCTTCGCCCCTCGCGGCTCTGAAACGCGCGGCAGCGGCGGCGGTGGCGAGCTGCGAGCTGAGCACCGAAAGGGTGCCCACCCCCCGGGCGAAGCTGCAGCACGACCGCCGCCCGCAGGTGAGGGGGGTCCGCGCTGCGGCCGCCGCCGCGCACCGACCCGAGCTGCCGCGAGAAGCAGCGGCGGCGTCCCCGGCCGGCCCGCGGCGCCCCCCGGCCGCGCCCCCGCGCGCGGCTCGCGGCCCCGGCCATGGGGCTGGGCGGGCCCGGGGCTCGGCAGAGCTGAGGCGGCGGCGCCCGCCCGCTCGCCCCTTGGGGCCGCCCCCGCACCCCGCTCGGCGGCGCCTGGCTCTCATGATGATGAAGAAAAAGAAGTTTAAGTTTAAGGTGGACTTCGAGCTCGAGGAGCTTTCCTCGGTGCCCTTCGTGAATGGGGTCCTCTTCTGCAAGATGCGGCTGCTGGACGGCGGCAGCTTCACCACGGAGTCCTCCAGGTAACGCGCCCCCCGCGCCCCCCGCTTCTCCGGAACCGCCTTCGCCCTCGCCTGCCCTCCAGGGGCTTCCTTAATGGGCAGCTCCACTTCCCTTGGCCCATTTGCTCCTGGAAGACGGCCCGCATCGTGAGCGCCCCTTTCTCCAGGGGCCAGTCTGATATCAGGCCGGAATTTATTGATCTCCACAAAGTGCTTCGCAAATGGGTTCATCTAGGCTGGGCTGGGCTCCTGCGCTCCTGACCCGAGATGGTTCCTCGTATCTGTTCTTCTTTCCTAAATTGTCTAGGAACGGGAGCGAGGGGCTGAAGGGAGAGCATGCTTCTGGTTTCTCCTCAATCGTTTCCATGTTTGTGAAATGCAGCGTGGAACTTGAGCTGCTGCTAAAACAAAACAAAAATAACCCAAACTGGTCTGGTTCCATTAGCGTCGGCTCTGAACACAAGCTTGGGCTTGGCACAGCTCCTTCTCCCTTGTAGGTTAGGTGGGGACTCGGGGCCCAGGATGCGGCCGGGGTAGGCCTGGCCAGGCTTTACTTGAGGCAAGTGTTCTCTGGAAAAAGGGTCAGCAGTCTGTGCCTTCTCGGAGGGCTGCGTCTGCAGTTACGTTCCAATAGTCATTGAATTACTCATCTTGAAGTGGCCATTAGTGGGTTTCAGCGCGAAGGACTTAGGACCAGAAGGGGCGCCTGCCAGGCAGAATCATTGTCCCGTTACAGAATGAAGCCAGGTGAGGCAGTGTTCCTTGAGTAGTTTCAAGGCCATTCACAGGTTAACAAATTTAACTTCAGGTAAATGTTTTTCTTCTTAATAGAAAACTTGAAGAATTAAAACAAACAAAAGCCTTTGCGTTCCTGAGATTAAGGAGTATTAACACTTTATTTTGCCTAAATTTACTGGTCATAGACTTTATATTTTACCCTAAAAAATCTCCTGCTTTTAGCTGTCATCCCTATGAATAAAGGAAATAATGTCAATGGGTTGTGGAATTGGAGCCAGAAAATTGTCCACTGTGACAATATTGAAGCCTCTGGAAGCCAGAAAATGTAAATATCTAGTTGGCCAAACCAAAGGATGTATGAAACACTATTGAGTCTCTAAAAATGATCCACTGAGGATAGTTTTTACAACTAAACTGTGATAACGGATCTTCTGTGGCTAATCAGCTAACTAATTATACCATAATCATTTTTAACACATCTGTAAGAGAACAATGCAACATAAAGCGTGAAACAAATATTGTACCAGCTCTGAGAATGCTAAAAAGCCAGTTGGCGAAAGTCCTGTAGGTGTAAGTGCAGTCTCACCCTGAGGCCTACACTGTTCTGCTGCTGGGTTCTACCCCCAACTCCGGGCAGTTAGACCCCCTCTTCTGTGACAATGGTGACACCTGCTGGTCAGGGCACTTCCCTGGTTTGGTTTGCTTCTCACAAGTCAGTTATTCCCATAGCAGGCAATTATTTATTCAGCAAACATGTATGAACTGGGACTTTTAAATATATTGTCTTATATAATTCTCACAGCAAGTCAATGAGATAGGGCTTCCCATTTTATGGATGAAAAATTGAGGCTCAGATTGCATAACTAACTTCCCCCAAGGTCCCTACAGCTGGTACATGCAGTCAAAATTCTGATACAGTTATGTCTAATTTCAAACAGGGTGAAGCCAGATAAAGGAAGATATTGTGTGCCATGCTAAAGAGCTTAGGAATAGGGAGCTTCCTAATGGTTTTACAAATCAAAGGGCATAATTTTATTTGTACTTTGCTAAGAGTTGGAAAGGGAAAGCAGAGTATCCTATGTTAAACCGACCCCTTTCTCTTCAGATTCTTTAATCAAGATCAATAAAGTTAAGAAGAGTGCTCTGTATAAACAAACAAAAAAGCCACAGTTTGGAGGGAAATGATTCATAGTAAGGAGTCTTTGCCTTTGAAGTTAGGAGGTAATTGGTGTGAAGGTTAGAGCAAGGATTTGGAATGAGAGTCTGAGCCTGAATCTCAGCTCCACCATGGTAAAGCTGGGTGAGTTACTTAACTTCTCAAAGCTTCCACTTGTAAAGAGAGACAGTCACTGGCACATCAGGTTTTTATGAGGATTTAATAGGATAATGTACCTAAAACACCTAGCACAGTGCTTTGGACCCAGTTGGTATTTAAAGAGGAGACAAGGAATTTGTCCTAGAGAGTCCATTTTAGATGTTATACTTAATTGCTTTA
>PVKH010035858.1:0-11677 GCA_004027955.1 Chaetophractus vellerosus
TATCTTTAAAAAAAAGGGGCTGGCTCGATAGCCCAGTGGATAGGGCGCTGGCATACCACATGGGAGGCCCCAGGTTCGTTTCCCGGGGACCTCTCCTAGCGGGCAGACCGCCTTGAGAATGGCAAGCCGCCATGGGCGGGCCGAAGCCGCCGTGGGCAGGGCAAGAAGCTGCCACGGACATGGCAAGAGCCACCACAGGCAGGGCAGGTCGCCCACGGATGGAGCACAGCCAGCCACCCGTGAACTGAAAGCCGGCCGTGAACCGACGCAGAGACTGCCCACAAGCAGGGAAAGCCGCGCCTGCGCAGTGACCACTCTTGGCGCATCGCCGCAGCGGGGGGAAGGGGAGATATGTAATAAAATAAATAAATATTTTAAAAAAATAAATAAATAAAAAATAAAAAATAAAAAAAAACAAAACTGTTCTGAACACTCATGAAATTCTTCATGGAATAAGCTGTTCAGAGGAACCATATTAACAGCTTTTTTAGATTTGTGACTTTGATTGGCAAATATAGCATTGTCTTGTAAACTACTACCAACTGAATTAAAATATGAGTTTTTGCTTGAAACAGAACAATTTCCAAACAGAAATGAAATGATATATAGTGAAAGGACTGTCTGATCATAGCATGAACTTGAGGATCTTAACATTCATATTTTTGGTTCTAGTAAACAGGAAACAATTGTTTGAGTTGATATTTTTAATAAAGGTCATTGATTAAAATCCTTATCTCTTATACAGGGACACTAGACAACACATGGCTATGTAATGTATTGTATTAGAAAACTAGACTATCATTCATTATTCTTTCAGGAAAGGTAAACTCTTGAAATTGGAGTTTTGCTTCCATACAATCATATCTTCTCTTGATTTTTTTCTTTGATACAGGCTTCCCCCTATCAGTTAAGGCAATGTTGTGTCTGAGTTTGTTTTGCTAGGACTTTCTAACTCCTGGAAGCTGCAGACATTTTTTCTTCGTGGTCTTTTCATTGTTTAATGTGGCAACAATGGTGGGTAATAGTGTTATAGTCATGGCAGTTATAGCAGACTCTCACCCAACTCCCCTGTGTACTTCCTGCTCACCAACCTTTCCATCATCAACATGTCTCTTGCTTCTTTTGCCACCCCCAAGATGATTACAGACTGCCTCACCAGACATAAAACCATCTCCTTTGATGACTGCATAACCCAGATATTTTTTATACACCTTTTCACTGGTACTGAGATTATTTTACTCATGGCTATGTCTTTGATAGGTATATTGCAATATGCAAGTCCCTCTGCTATGCTTCAATCATAAGTCCCCGAGTGTGTATTGCTCTCATGGTGGTTGCCCGGGTGGTGGGAGTCATGCATTCAATGAGCCAGGTCATATTTGCCCTCAAGTGGTCCCAACAAGGCAGACAGTTTTTTCTGTGAACTTCCTGTTGTATTCCAGCAGGCTTGCGTGGATACTTACATTCTGGGCCTCTTTATGATCTCAACAAGCCACAGGATTGCCTTGTCCTGCTTTATTCTTTTATTCAATTTTTATGTTGTTGTCCTGCTTACTGTCAAACGTCAGTCTTCAAAGGGATCATCTGAAGCATTTTCTACCTTCACAGCTCATTTCATTGTTGTCTTCATGTTCTTTGGGCCATGCATTTTCATCTACATGTGGCCACTGAGCAGCTTCCTGCCAGACAAGGTCCTCTCTGTGATTTATACCATCTTTGCTCCCATTCTGAACCCAATAGTCTGTACCTTGAGGAATCAAGAAGTGAAGACAGCTATAAGGAAATTGAAGAATAGGTTTCTAAATTCCAACAAGGCAAACCCTGCTCATTATTTTTAGTTTTAATGCTAATTCTATGAACTTATAGTTTTAACTTCCAGGCATCAAGTGCTACAGTGTTTCTTTACAGGGCATAGGTCACAATATTGTGCTGGCTCTTATTTTTGGAGTAATTATCAAATTGTTATTGTCATGAATTTGTGGCAGCACAAATTAAGTGCACTTGAAATAATACATTTACTCTGTCTGTTTAAAATAAATTTAAATTTCAGAAGGTCAGTTTGACAGAAACAATTTCTGCCAGATGCAAAGACTATCTGTAAAATTGCCAGGAGTGATGGGTACAATTAGGAGATTCAGTATTAATTAATTAATTCCTATTAATTGGAAAGGGGAAAATTAATTAGAAGAGGAAATATAAAGATCAGGAGAACTAGGATATGAATACATTTACATACAGATGGCAACTGAGTTACTAAGAGAGTTGACCCTAAATTGTGTTAAATTTGCAACATTTCTATAAGCCATACTGCTGTAGGAGGTCAGTCTGACCTGTCAGTAATTTTTCTATATTCACGCTTCAGCCACTCCTACTTAACCTTTAAACCTATTTGTGATCTCTTCTATTAAAGAAAGCCCTGGATTATGTTTCATTACAAATGTTGATAAGGTCCAAAGAATATGCTGTAAGTAGAGAAGTCTCTACCACTAAGTCTTAGCTAATAAGCAGAACAATTCAGCCATGTTAACACCTGATAATGCAGAGTGAGTAGAGAGGCTAGAGAATTCTGCAAAATAGAAAACATTATTATTTGAGGTGGAAATCAGAACACATTGTTTTGTATGTACACTTTGACAACTTATTGCCTGGGAAATTAAAACTAGAATTAAATTAAAAGGTACAGTTTATAATAACTTAATTTGTAGAAAGCTTATGCTTTCTTTTAAAAGTGTAATATTGCATTAGATTTTGATAAAATTGCATTTTGCTCTTAATATACTATGAAAAAATAAGAAATGTTTGCTTAGTAATACAATGTCAGTGTAATAAGCATGTTAATGTACAGAAATAGGTTTTACCGCTTTAAATAAGAATGTTAGGTTCAATATCAGCTTAAAGGTACACAAGGTATAACTATCCCCTGCTGGTAAGAATTGGAATGGCAAGCATTGCCAGCCATGATAAATAATTCTTCAGGGAACCATGCTTTGCAAATCATCTCCCTTAAATGATGGAAAACACTAAAGAATTAACTGTGATTTGGAAATTACTAAGTTATGTTTATGAAATATAGTGTCAAGTATAGGGATCAGCTTGCAATCACAAGAGGAAGAATCTGTTGCCACCACAGTATTTGACAAATATAAAGTGCTTATTTTTTTCTGGCATCATTAAGTAAATGGAGAAAACCAAGGATAGATATTTAGTAATTATCATTAATGAGGGACAAGTTAAGAAAAGGAAATAACTAAATTTTATTTGAAGCCAAATGAGAAAATGAATGTTTTTTTTTTCTTCATCAGTGTTTTTTTCTTCTTCTTCTTTAATGTATTCAAGAAATAAACAACTTTACAGTTTAGAAGTGTGGGGTCTTGTGTTTGAAACCTAGGAAGGTTTGAAATTGTTGGATAAAAGTATTTACAGTATTAACATAAGAATGAAATCTGCTTATAACATCAAACCCATTGTACAATTTTATTTGAAATAGGGATACAAATGAATCTATATAGGTTGTGTTTGTAAACTTCCTCTATCCGTTTTGTGGTTTAATGTGCAAATACATATAGGATCATTTATGTAGGAAATATTTCAGCTGGTTTTAGAAATACCCAAAATAATTCTTTCAAGTTACATATTTACTTAGCTGTGAAGTATTTTCAAAAATCAACTTTTTTTCAGTATAAAAATGTAGTGTCTATTTAAAAGAATATCACCAACTTCCAGAAATTTTTTGGAGAATTCTACAACTCACATTATTTTTCACAAAAAAAGTTAAACTTGTAACTTATCAGTGAAGATTTGGTAAGGTAAGTCAATAATGAGATTGGGTGGTGGGTATGATAACAAGGCTCTACATCTGGGAATGAAAAGGATTGAGGACAGCTTCTGGAGGCCTTCCATATATAAAAGGAACTATCTACTACCTTCTCTGGTGACTCAACATGGGGCGTCATTATCCAAGATCACTCTACATATTATATAAACACATCTTAATCGGATGCTATTGGTGGATTGTGTTACCTCCATGTCGCTTCAACATGCTACTGATACCCTTAGACCAAAGGCAAGTTCAGTGGGAGAATCACTGGCTCCTTAAGCAGTGGTAAGGAAGATGCTACTTGCCACCACAGGATACAAAAGCAGAATTAATGTTTTGTAAAAGATCCACCCCTGTTGCCAGACAAATAGAAACCATTTGGTATAGATCAGTGGTTCTTACCCAGGGGTCCATGGGGGTCTGTGGAAAGATTTCAGGGGGTCTGTGAGCTTGAATTGAAAAAAACTACTTATCTTTATTTTCTCTGACCTCTAACTGAAATCTAGCATTTCCTTCATTTATTAATCTATGCAATAAATTACAGTAGTATTCATATCATATCACATTACTGTCATTGCATATCTCCAAAAATTGTTCATGCTCATCCATACTTTGAAAATATCATAGTTGTTAGACCTGGTGCTATTCGAGCGTCATAAACTATCTGCCACTACTTTCTGAGAAGGTGTGTTAATCAGCCAAAGGGGTGCTAATGCAAAATACCAGAAATCTGTTGGTCTTTATAAATGGTAGTTATTTGGGGTAGAATTTCACTGTTACTAGGCCATAAAGCATAAGTTTCTTCCCTCACCAAAGTCTGTTGCTACATATTGGAGCAAGGCAGCTGCCGACTTTTGCCAGGGTTCAGGCTTCTTGGGTTCCTCTTTTCCCAGGGCTCCGTTTCTCTCTTGGCTTAGCTCCTCTTTCTTTCACAAGGTCAACTGTAGACTCTGAGGCTTTCTAGGCTTTGCCTCTCTCCACAAGGCTAGCTGTGAACTGTCAGGAGAATGGCTCCTCTCTTTTCCTGTGGCCTTCTTTCCTCCTCATGACCAAACTCCTCTGTGCTTACTTCTCTGGGCTCCAGAATTGAAATTCAGCATCAGAACACCAACTCAAAACTGCTCCAACTCTGTCCTTTGCCATGCCTTTTATATTTGATTCCCCACCCACCAAGGGATGAGGCTCAATACCCTCCTAACGTGATCCAGTCAATGCCCTAATCATAACTTAATCATTCCCAGATTAATAGACCAGTTTATAAGCATAATCCAATATCTGTTTTTGGAATTCATAACTATATCAAACTGCCAAACTGCTACAAAAGGGTCCATGATTTTCACCTGACTGGCAAAGAGGTCCATGGAACAAAAAAGCATAAGAACCCCTGGTATAGATAAACATACCCAGTCAAAATGGCTTTAAATTGTCTGCACCATTTCAAATAACAAAAATAAGGGTGTGATGGGATATGAAGGATTTGCAAGAAGACTAGGATGACAAGTACTTCATCTCCCTTTAAATGTTTGGGGAGCCATGAAACTTGGAAATATCAAACTTATGAGCATCTTAAAATTGTATGAAGCATGAAATGAACTGTCTTGATAAAGTAAGCAGAACAATTGAATGCAGGGAAAGAAAAACAACAACTATTAAAAATCACATCTAGATGAAAACAGATAAAATGTAAAACATAATATGTAAATGAATTGAGCATATGAAAAGGCAATGTAAACCTTAAATGATGTATGCTTCCAAAAATGTTCAAGGAAAATTTCAGAATGCTAAAAGGTATGATGGTGAATTTACCGTGAAGCTAGTGAGGCTTAAGTTTCAGAACCCCTTCTTTGTACAGGTGTCCTCCAATGCCCTGGAATGGGTCCTAGCAATATATTATTCATAATTTTTATTTTGTTTTCTTAAATAAAGTCCTCTTGTGTTTCATAAGCTTTAGTCCCCGCAGAATCTGGATGCACCCTTGAGTGTAGAGGTAAAAGTCAAAGACTCTATTATTTAATGGTACTTTTACAGCTATTAGTGGTGTAACTGTGGACAAGATACTTATCATTTCTTGGCCTCGGTTTCTACTTTTTAAAGGAAATAATAAAAGTGCCAACATCATAGAATTGTTTGAGGTATAAAGGAAATAATTCTTATAAAGCATATAGTAAGTGTTCGATAAAAATTAATCATTATAACGTCATTCTAGATGATCACCTCTGGATATCTTTGTTTAAGGGACTTGATACTTCTCTTGAGTTAATAATGAACTTGTTTAATTTGAAAAGTAAATGTTAATTTTGTAGATTTTAAATATTTGTGTCAGTGTATGTGTACATAAAATTCACTGCATCAGGGTTTATTTAGAAAATTAAAATGATTTCCAACAGAAAATTTCATTGTATTTCACATTAAATCATGATTATGGATTTTTTTTTACATGAAGTGATAACTCTGCTCACAATGTTTGTGAATAAGGTAAATTTCAAATTGCTGTTTACTCAGGATGTGATTGCTTCTTTACAATTAGTAATTATTAAAATGATTTATTGATTTTAGGGTGGATTTTCACTACAATTTATGTCAGTATAAGAATTATAATACTTGGCCCTCTATATTAAGGTTAATGTGTAGGTAGATGGATATATTAGTAGAAGATTAAATAGATATGCACAGGTTTGTAGTATGTGAATTCTTATGTGAGATATTTTTGTTCAATGATAAGCTCCTGGAATAATGTGATCACAAGACTCCACTGCCAAATTGAAGAAGTTCTTGGCAGATAACATCATTTGGGAATATTCAGGCTCTTTATAGAAAAGTTTCCAATCAAAATAAAATACTAGTGAAACTCTACTTTTCAAGTGAGCTTTAAAAAAAAAAAAAACAGTTAAAGCCAACTTGCTTCAGATGACAATAGAAGCTGTAGTACTCTTTTTTCCCTGATTCTTCTTACAGACTTTTAGTTGCTTAACCTTTTGATGGATAAAATAAGAAAACCACTTCCTGACAGGTACAGCTTTGCTAAAACTGATTTTAAAAGGATTAAAGATGTGTGTTCATTTAAATGTTTTGTTGTTGTTTTTGTTAAGTACCCACGTTTGATGCATTCTAATGAACTTGTATGTCATCTGGACAAAAATAAATGATTCTTTAGCCATTTGCTAGTATTGAAGGGTGCCATTGTAGGTAATGACTTCACAGAGAATAGCAAATATTTGACTTGATACTACTTTGCATGATGATTTTTGGGTGCAGTTATCCAAATGGAAAAATGGGGGAAAGTGGACATAAATATATAATTCACATGAATTCCCTGCATGTATTTTCTCAAACTTTTCAAATAACCAGCTTTTGGTTCCATTAATTTTCTCTATTGTTCTTTTGTGTTCCATTTCATTGTTTTGCATTATAATAATTATTATCCTTTTTTCTGCTATATTATGTTTAGTTTGCTCTTCTTTTTTGAGTTTCTAATGGTGAAATATTAGTCTACTGATTTGAGATCTTCTGTATTTTTAATATAAGTGTTTAGACCTACACATTTCCCTCTAAGATCTGATTTACCTGAATTCCAGGATTTTAATAATCTGTGTTTTCATTCAATTAAACATAATCTTCTTATGTTCCCTGTGATTTTCTTCTTTGACACATATTATTTAGAAGAGTGTTGCTTGGTCTTCCAAATTTCTTTCTCATGTTGATTTCTAATTTAATTCCAATGTGATCAGAGAACCTACTTTGCACGGTTTTAGTATTTTTAAAATTTATTGAGTTCTGTTTTATGGCCTGGAATATGGTCTTTCCTAGGGAAATCCCCACATGTTTTAAGAGGTATGCATATTTTTCTGCAATTGGGTGGAATGTTTCAAGGTTTCAGTTAGGTCAAATTGTTTGATAGTGTTGCTCAAGTCTTCTATATTCTTGCTGATTTTCTTTCTAATTGTTCTGTCAATTATAGAGTGGAGAATTGAAGTCACCAGATATAATTGTCAAATTATCTGGTTTTCCCTTCAGTTGTGTCAGTTTTTCCTTCTGGGACTCTACTGTTAGGAGCATATATGTTTAAAATTTTATATATTCATGGTGAATTGACTTTTATCATTTCAAAATGACTCTCTTAGTCTCTAGTGACATTTTATTTCAAGTGCACTTCCTCTGATATTAGTATACTCATTGCAAGTCTTTTATGGTCACTCTTTTCAACGTGTCCATTTTCCATTTGTGCAAGAAGGAATGAAGTATTGACACATGCAACAATGTGGAAGAACCTCCAAGACCTTGGTTGAGTGACGTAAGCCAGGAACGAAAGGCAAATATTGCATGATATCACTGATAGAAACTAAAGATATTAAGCAGACTCATGTAGGAAGAGTAAGGAAGATAGGTTATCAGGAGATAGAAGGGGAGTGGAAATTGGTGAGGTGATCCTTCAAGTGTATGTCCTGCAGAAAGCATAGAGTTGAATATTTTAATTTTACCCAGTCTAATAATCCACCTTTTGTTTTTTATTTAATTTATTTGCATGTAACATAATTCTTGATGTGGTTTGATTTACATTTCCATGCTTGTGATTTGATTTCTAGGACTCATGTCTTTGTACCACTGTTCTTCCTACACTATATTTTTTGCAGTTATTAAATGGCTCATTTCTAATATACTACTCTAATTCTTTTCTGGTTTTTAAATATATTTTTGGAGTTTTTTTTCTTTGTGGTTGACCTAAGGATTATAGCATGCAGAGCAATTTATCACAACCTACTTCAGGTTAGTCCCAATTTCATTCCAAAAAATTATACAAACTTGGCTCTAGCATATATCCATTTACTCCCACTTTATTTGAGCTATCACTGTCATGTTACCTTTCAACTTCATATTTTTTGTGTTGAATAAGTTACTTTCTGGTGTCCTTTACATTCAGCCTAAAGGACTTCCTGTCATATTTCTTGTAGAGCAGACCTGCTAACAACGAATACTTTCAGTAAATTTTATATCTGGGAATTTCTTTATTTCACCTTCATTTTAAAGAATACAGGCCTACCTCATTTTATTGCACTTTCTTTTATTGTGCTTCATAGATATGCATCTTTTATTTATTTATTTTTTTTAAATTTAAGGTCTGTGGCAACTCTGTGTCAAGCAGTCTGTTGGTGCCATTTTTCCAACAGCATGTGATCACTGCATGTCTCTGTTTCACATTTTGGTAAGTCTCACAATATTTTAAAGTTTTTCATTATTATTGCAATTGTTATGGTGATCTGCCATCTATGATCTTTGATGTTACAATTGTAATTGTTTTGAAGCATCATGAACTGTGACCATATAAGGCAAACTAATAGATAAATATTGAGTGTGTTCTGCCTACTCCATGACAGCCACTCCCCCACCTCCCTCCCTCTCCTCAGACCTACCTATTCCTAATAAAGATGCCGTGACATTCTTGAGATGACAACATAATATTTAATATGTTACATGTACTTTTTTGTAACATGAAGAGTCCATCAATGCAGAAAATTCATTGTTGTCTTATTTCAAGAAATTGCCGCAGCCATCCCAACCATCAACAACCTGATCAGTCAGCAACCATCAACCTAGAGGCAAGACCCTCCACCAGAAAAAGATTATGACTCACTGAAGCCTCTGATAACTATTAGGATTTTGTAGCAATAAAGTATTTTTAATTAAGATATTTACATTGATTTTTAGACATTATGCTATTGCACACTTAATATACTACAGTATAGTGTAAGCATAACTTTTATATGTACTAGGAAACAAATCAATTCATGAGATTCACATTATTGTGATAGTTGCCTTATTCCACTGGTCTAGAACCACACCTGCAATATTTCTGAGGCAAGCCTATAGGTTTTCTATCTATTAAATCTTGTTTCATCATTATTTTCTTTTTCAGTGCTTTGAAAATGTCATCTTCCTGACTTTTGGTCTCCATTGTTTCTGATGAGAAGTCAGCTCTTAATCCTTTTGAGGTTCTTTAATCTGGCTGAGTTGGTTTTCCCTTACTGATATCAAGATTTTTCTCTTTGCTTTTCAGCAGTTTGACTGTTATGTCATAGCAATTCATACTAGGCATGAATCTCTGTGTTTATTCTCCTTGAAGTCAATTCAGTCTTTTTTTTAGATTAATTATTTTTATTTATTTATTTATTATACATCCCCCCCTTTCTGCTTGTTCTTGCTGTGTTCATTTTTTTCTCTGTGTTCTTTTGTGTCTGCTTGTCTTCCCCTGCTGGGGCGACCTGCCGGAGTCAGCTCACTGGTGCGGCAGCCCCGCCTGCTCATGGGGGCTTGCCTTTGCCCGTGGGGGCTTGTCTCTTTGCCCGCCTGAGGGGGCTTGCCTTTGCCTGTGGCAGCATGCCCTGCCCACAGCGCCATGGCCTGCCCACGTTGGCTTGCTTTTTCGAAGCACTCTGCCCGTTACAAGAGGCCCAGGGACCGAACCTGGGGCCTCCCATGTGGTAAACTGGCACCCTACCAACTGGGCTATACAGCCGGCCCCCAATTCAGTTTTTTGGAATTGTTTTTCATCAACTTAGGGAAATTTTAGTCATTATATGGTCACATATATTTTCTTTCTGCCCCTTTCTCTCCTCCCTCTCCTCCTGGGATACCAATTATGGGCATGTTAGTATGCTTTTTTTATAATTAATTGTCTTCTGCACATTTGTGCTCATTTTTATTCTTCCTTTTCCCCCTGTTCTTCAGATTGGAAAATTTCTCATGATCTATCTTCACTTTTGCTGATTCTTTCTTCAGCCATTTCAAATATGCTATGGAAATATTCTCATATTTTTTTTCATGCCACTTGTACTTTTCAACTCTAGAATTTCCATTATTTCATATTTGTAATTTCCAAATATTAATTTTTATCTGACCAATCATTGTCATTATTTTCTCCTTTAACTCTTTTTTTTTAATTTATTTTTTTATTTATTACATATACCCCCCTTTCTGCTTGTTCTTGGTGTGTTCATTTTTTTGCATTCTTCTGTGTCTGCTTGTCTCCCCTCACTGCGGTGACCCACCAAGGCAGCTCACAGCGAAGGGGCTTGCCCTGCTCATGGGGGCCTGCCCTGCCCGTGGCGGCTTGCCCTGCTCATGGGGTTCTGCCCAGCCTGCAGCGGCTTGCCTTCCCAAGGTGGTCTGTCTGCTCAAGGAGGGCTCAGGAACTGAACCTGGGGCCTCCTATGTGGTAAACCGGAGCGCTACCAATTGGGCTACAGCCAGCCCCTCCTTTAACTCTTTAAACATGGTTTTCTTTAGTTCTTTCAAAATATTTTAATAACTACTTTAAATTTATTGTCTTCTAAATCCAATATCTTAGCCCCTTTAGAGGCAGTTTTTACTGACTACTTCCTGAGTCTTCGACAAACTTCCTTTTTATTGCCGTTTATCATAATTTTATTTTATTTCTCACTGGTCATTTTAGATTATATATTTTAGGAACTCTTGATCCTATCCCTTTCCCTCCCAGGCCATGTTGTTGTTTTTGTTTTGGTTGTTCTTTCTTTTTATTTCTTATCCTGGTGACTTAAAGTCACTTCTGTGTCAGAACTGGCTAATTAGTCATGGGGTGTAGTGCATCATCTTGAGTCAGTAACTCTTCTGTCTTTTGTCAGTGTCAGACAATTTATAAGTTACCCTGCTGTAATGGTTTGAGTTTGATTTAATTATGAATTCCAAAAATATAGATTAGATTATGTTTGTAAGCTGGTCTGTTCATCTGGGCAGGATTGAGTTGTGAGTAGGGCGTTAACTGCCACGTCAGTGAGACGTTGAGCCCTGCCCCTCGGTGGGCGTGGTCTCAAGTAGAAAAGCAGATGGAGAGAAGCAGATTGAGAG
>PVKH010035859.1:0-11674 GCA_004027955.1 Chaetophractus vellerosus
GTATATTCAAGGGGTTGTTAAGCCATCACAATACATTTTAGAATATTTTCATCACCCTCAAAAACCTTATACCCCTTAGCCATCACCCTTTAATCTGTCCATTCCCTTAGCCATAGGAAACTACCAATCAACTTTTTGTCTGTAAATTTGCTTATTCTGGATATTTCATGTAAATGAAATCATAAATATGTGGTCTTTTGTGACTAGCTTCTTTTACCTTGCACACTTTCAAGGTTCATCCACATTGTAACAAATGTCAGTGCTTCATTCTTTTTTATTGCCAAATAATATTCCATTGTCTGGATTGATCACATTTCATTTAACCATTCATCAATTGTTGGACATTTGGGTGGTTTCTGCTTTTTGGATATTATGAATAATGCAGCTATGAATACTCATGTACAAATATTTGTGTGGACATAAGTTTTCACTTCTCTTCGGTACAGATCTAGGTAAGGAATTGTTGAGTCATATGGTAACTCAATGTTTAGCCATTCAAGAAATTGCCAGACTGTTTTCCAAAGTGGCTGCACCATTTCATGTTCCCACCAGCAGTGTAAGAGGGTTCCAATTTCTCCATATCATTGCCAGTATGTTTATCTGTCTTTTTGATTATAGCTACCCTAGTGGGTGTGAAATGTTATCTCATTGTGGTTTTGATTTGCATTTCCCTGGTGGCTAATTGATGTTGAGCATCTTTTCTCATTGGCCATTTATATATCTTTTTAAAAAAAGTCTATTCAAGTCCTTAGCTCATTTTAAGATTTTTTTTGTCTTTTTATGAGTTATATTAGTTCTTTATATACTCTAGGTACAAGTCTACCATATATGATTTGCAAAAATTTTCTCCCATTCTGTGGGTTGTCTTTTCACTTTCTTGGTGGTGTTCTTGAAACACAAACTTTAAAAATTTGGTAAAATCTAATTTAACTCCTTTTCATTTTGTTGCTTTTGCTTTCGGAATCATATCTAAGAAACCATTTAGATTCACAACTATGTTTTCTTCTAAAAGATATAATTTTAGTTTTATATTTAGACCTTATTTCCATTTTGATTTAATTTTTGTATGTTTTTAGGCAGTAGTCTAACTGCATTCTTTGGCATGTGGATATCCAATTGTCTCTGCACTATTTGTTGAAATGACTATGCTCTATCCATTGAATTGTCTTGGCACTCTTGTCAAACTTCAGTTACCATGAATGTGAGGGATTATTTCTGGACTGTCAATTTATTACATTGCTCTCTATGTCTGTCCTTATGCTAGTACAATGATGTCTTGATTTCTGTAGCTTTGTAGTAAGTTTTAAGATTGTTTTGGCTATTTTGGGTCCTTTGAATTATCAAATGAATTTTAGGATAAGCTTGTCAATTTCTGCAAGAAAGTCAGCTGGATACAGATTGTGTTGAATCTGTAGATTACTTTGGGGATGTATTACTTGCGTAATAATACTGTTTTCTACTCTTTGAAGGCAGAATGTGTATTCACTTAGGTCTTGAATTTCCTTCAACAGCCTTTTGTAGTTTTCAGAGTATAAGTTATATACTTTTTTTGTTAAATATATTCCTAAGTATTTTATTCTTTTCTATGCTGTTGTAAATGGAAGTGTTTTTTAATTCATTCCAATTTGTTCATTGTTAATGGATAGAGATACAATTAGCCATTTTATATTGACCTTACATCCTCATTTGTAACTAGGATCTTTGACTATCCTGTTAGGTAAGATGAGGTCAAACTGAATCGGGATGAGCCTTAATCCAATATGAATGGAGTCCTTAGAAGCAGAGGAAATTTAGACTCATTTAGGAGTAGGAGACAGTTGGACATGTAATGCAAGTAGAGATTGAGTTATGGATTGCCGGGTAAGCCACCACCAGACTGCTACAGACTTCAGGGAAAGCATGATCTTGCCAACACCTTGATTTTTGGATTTCTAGGCTCCAGAATGGAGATAATAAATTCCTGTTGTTTAAGCCAACCTGACTGTGGCATTTGTTATAGCAGTCCTGGCAACCTAAGATCGGACATTTTAGCTCTCTGTCCTACCCCTTCCTTAAATGAAAGCCCCATGCTATGGGTGGGATTCTGTCAGCTCTCCTCTGTCTCCCCACCCCACCTTTGGCATTTACTTTCAATCCCTCAATGAAGACTTGTGGGAAGGAGTTGACTGGGGGTTGGAGACTTCTCTGTGGTTGGAACTCATAAGGATTCTAAGCTTCCATATCAGCCCACATGTGGCTATTGGAAGTTCATTTGTTTTCTTCTTATCACTGATGGCTCACTCCTCTTTCTGTTCTGCAGGTTTAAGAGCAGAGGTAAAGAGTTTTCTGTCCTCTAAAGGGTTCCTCACTTTTTGGAGTTTTAAATTCGTTAGAGTTTCTTTGTGTCCTTAGCTCTCTGAAGTGTTTTTAAAAAGCTATCATTTTGTAACTTATGTGGCTTGTTCACATTATTCAGGTGAATGTCAGTATCTTGTGGTTTTCTGCTTCCAAACCAGAAGTGAAATCTTTTCTAGGATTTTAAGGTGCTCATTTTTTAAACCTCCTTACGGTCCTTTGAAGTATGAATTTCATAAGTGAGGAAGTGTATAATTTGTGAAGTTCAATGATTTGTCCAGGTTTTGGCTAATGATTTGTCCAAAAATTAGCCAATGTGTTTCAGTTTTCATTTTAAGCCAGTCTTTTTACCCCAGATCCCATGCTTTTCCCATTCATCGTATCAGTAGGGCCAAGACAGAGGTATGAATCATTCACAACTCAGCACTGAACTGAGAGAACCATCACTTGGGTGTGTGGATTGTCAGGTAAGCTATTACTAGGTAGATGGAGTTTAAGCTGGTATGTCAAATTAAATTGTGAAGCATTTCCTGAGTTTTTCTATGCAGAATATTGGTTTTGATCTTTATTTTGCTGCTGATGTTAGCAGCTGGATTCAGCAGACTTCAGAGCTTACCTCAGCCAGGTAAAGAGCGGTTGTTCAGGCTATTTTCACTCCAGCTCCTGTTCCCTGAATTGACCCATTAGCCTGTAGCAAACAGCTAGCAGAAGATTGGGAGAATCTTCACTTCTCAGCCAAGGTTCCTGAGACCCAGAGAGAGTATGCTCAACTACTGATACTTGAAGTATAAGTTAACTTAAATTTTGGGGAAGAGTTTCTTAATTCCAAAAAGCCAGTATAAATATCATGCTATTCTTAAAAGCTATGCACTCTAATTCTTTCACATTTTCTGTTTGAGACTTCCAAGGTAATCATCCTTTGTTTGCTAAAATCATTAATGCTTAAATGCATGCTCTGCGCCATCTTGACTTTTCAAAGCGGGTCCTCAATTCCCAGTTGAGATTAATTTAAAAGAAACAAGCTGATATGTACTAATGAGCATCATGTCATCTAAAGACTTTTCACAGCTTTCTTTCACCACCCCTTACCTCCCTCCACCTGTTGCATATTTTCTTCTTGTGGCTGCTTTGGCTTTAAGCATCTCTATATGCTCACTCAAAAGGAGACACGAGTTTGTCTTGCCTGACTCATTGACAATCCTTCAGCCTGTATGTCAGGAAGAAACATATTCTCTCTTCTCTTCCATTTTCTTTTCTCCCTCTCCTCCACCTTTCCCTCTATCATATCTAATCAGAGCTCAAACAAGAAAGAGCAAAGTAAGAATATAGTTGTCCATAATAACATGGAAGTGAACATTCTGTCTGTGAGGTCAGAATGATCTTTCTAAAGTGCATGTAAAGCAGATTGGAACAGACGATTTCCCTGCTTGCAAATGCCTCACTGGCTCTTCAGTGACCTCAGGACCTAAACCCTCCTTCCTTACTTGACATAAAAGGTTCTTCATGGGCTGATGCAGCTTCCTTCTCTTGTCACACTCTAGGCTCCAGCCTCCATTTGCACCTCACTCATCATGGTTTTGCTAACCACCACCATAGCATGGTATGTACTCCATTCCTTATCTTATTTAACTTCTCTATGGCATTAAATTTGGGTGACCACCCTCTTCTTTGGGAATCACGCTCCTTTCTTTGCTTCTATGACAACTTTTTCTCCTGGTGTCCCTCCTAACTCATTTGCCATTCTGTCTCAATTGAGGTTTTGAGCATGTTCATTTTGAAATGTCTATGGGACAGCCAAGTGGAGATCATAAGTATGCAGTTGCATATACGGGCCTGGAGCTTCGACAGGCCTCCCTCTCTAAGTCTTTTCCTTCAACTGAGTTTCAAATATTGGAGTGCTCCTCAAGTCTTAG
The DNA here is from genome assembly GCA_004027955.1 of Chaetophractus vellerosus. Taxonomy (NCBI): domain Eukaryota; kingdom Metazoa; phylum Chordata; class Mammalia; order Cingulata; family Chlamyphoridae; genus Chaetophractus; species Chaetophractus vellerosus. Next base: position 4,248 of record PVKH010035859.1, read on the forward strand.
TCTCATACCTTTTTGCCCCCTCCCAACTCTCTTCTCCAATCACCATCCTCCTGCCTCCCTCCCCACCTTTTCTTCTCTTGAGCAATCATTTAAAAAACTTATCACAATTCCCAAATTTACATCTCTAGCTGGTATGTCTCCTCTGAGCTACAAACTTTCATACTCAAGGCTGTTTAACGATGTGTCTCTTTCTCTACCAAAATATGAACTCCATGGGAACAAGCCCTTATGTTTCTTGTTCACTATTATAGGGACTCAATAGATGCTAAGAATATTCAAATGCATAAATGTCAAACACTAAAAATCCACGATGTTTTATGTATTTAAGGTCTTTTTAGATTCCTTTAGCTGATGATTAGTAGTTTTCCTTCATCCCTAGACCTGTGGCTGGGTGTGGATAGAGCAACAAGAAGATATCTCAACATGCCCAGCACTGGGATCCCTGGTGAAAGGGAAATCATTTTGTGGAAACTGGAAGGTACAAGACTACAAATATGTCATTAGAGGTAAGTCAGCTTACTGAATTGTTGTATGAATATACACAATTTTGTACTTTCTTTATCAATAGATTTTAAGGATGTTTCTGTTTCTCTGCAATTAAAAACTTTACTTCAATTAAAATATTAACAAAGTCAAGTTAAATGCAAACTTTATAGAGTGATAGGGTAATGTAACTTGTGGGGAATCTGCCTTAGCAGACAAAGTGTCTTGATGTCCTGGGTAAAGTTTTCTGAACAACTGAATGAGGTGAGAGTTAGGACTGGTTTTTTTTTTTTTTTCAGTTTGTTTACATTTTTCCCTTTACTATCTTTAAAAAAATATATATCATTTGCAAAATTAAAACACCTTTATAACATACTAGTTATACACTATAATTGCATAAAGAAAATTTATGAAGCCATTTCTAAATATAAGAATTAGAATATTAAAAATTTTCTGCTACTCATTGATTTTATTCCCTCTAGCCATTTCTCTACCTCCCTGCCATAAAGGTAACCACTATTCCAACATTTATATTTATTATTATATTGCTTCTTTAAAATATAGTTTTATCATAAATATGTTTGCTTAAATATGTTGATTAGCTTAGTTGTTATTGAGCTCTATAAAAATGGTACCGTGCTCTATATAGTTTATTGGGACTTTCTTTTATTGTCAAACATTATGCATATATATATGTATATATACATATATTTAGGAGGTACCTGGGATTGAACCTGGGACCTTGTACATGTGAAGTGCATGCTCAACCACTGAGCAACACGTGCTCCAGATTATTATTCTTGAACTTCCTCAAAAATACCTTGTTTTCTCTTATCCTCATATCCCTGGGCCTTTGCATATGTTTCTCTCTCTCTCATTCTTCAGATCTCATCCTAGGTGTCAATTTTTCCAGGAAGCATTCTTGGCTACCCCAGGTTGGGTTAGATGCTTCCATCCCATGTCACATGCTCCAATATCTTTCCACATTTCCCTTTCAAAGCACTCATTATACTATATCATAGTTTCTGGTTTATTCCACTGCTAACATGTGAGCTTGGAAGAGTAGACATTTTGCTTCATTTACTGATATATTCCCAGAACCCATTCCAGGACCTTGCATGTGACAGATATTCAATAAATATTTGTTAAATAAATTAATGAAAGAATTGCTAGCCTCTCACTTCCTGCTCACCAAAATTATCAATAAGGACAACTATTTGTTGATGAGTTGAATATTTAGTAATGTTTTCTCTTTGGACCAGATGTTAACAATTTCCATACTGTCAGCTGTCAAAGAAGAAGATCAGCAAAGAACTAAACAAACTAGGTCACTCTTCATGCCTTGCCTCCCTTGGTCCATGGAGAGATATGCCATAAAGACAGCTATTGATTTCTACCATTTGTCTGCCAGGCAAGCCAGTGGTAATTGCTTTAGGAATTTGGTCCATGAATATTTCCTGTTAATTTCCCAGGAGCAAAACCAGCTGCTCCCCCTCTTTAAAAGAAATTTAGAGAGCTGGTAGAAATTAACATACTCATAAATGTTTTGTTAAAAAATATTATTTACTTGAGTTGTAATGAAGAATAGTACAGAAATATTTAAAATTTTCAAGGGATTTTAAATCTGTAATATATACAAATAATAAAGCAAAGATAAAGTTGGAAAAATATATTCACCTTTTGGAAACATTTTACCACTTCTATTTAAAAAATAGTTGACATCTTTTCAGGCCTTGGTAAAACAGCAACAATGCTTATCAATCTTCTCAATTAACAGTTATCACCTATGGGGAGAACTCTAATTACTTTCAAAATCTTCCCTCTTTCATCTCCAGTTTTTTCCCCATTGCCCTTAAATATCTGAAGGTTGAGTAAGAAACATTAGAATTGGAATGGAATAGACATTTGGAATATTGTACAAATAAGGATTCACTTTGTCTATGATAATATTTGGGTTGCTATGATATACAACATTTTTTTTTTTACCTTACAAGAAAAGGTTTTTTTTTTTTGTGGTTCTATGACCATTCTAGAGGTGTTTTAGATGCGTTCAAGAATTCAAAATGAGGAATGAGGAAAATTTGGATGTTTGGATTGGGATGGCAGTCCTTTTTTATTTGTTCGGGATTACTTCCTAATTCTGGAGAAATTACTTACCATTTTATTCCTGCCTCAAAAATAAGCCAAATGTTATCCATTTCATTGATGTGTAGCAGCAGTGTGCTAGGGCTGGCTTCTCCTGGCTCATAAAAGCTGATCATTCACATCTCTTCCCAATTTGGCATTCAGTGATGTCACATTGGTAGCTTGAAATTGGCCATGGTATGGGGTATTTACACCATGGAAATTGGAAAATGCTACATATCAGGGTCTTGTTTTCCCCCAAAGATCTGGTTGCTAAGCATTTACCAGCATACCACTGCAAGTAGCAGTGTTTTTTGTTTTTAATTTAATTGTAATTGCCTGCATACCCTCCCTTCCTTTGGGAAATCACTCCTCAATCAGTTGTGATTCTGGTATGGCTGTCAGTTCCAGAGACCCGACTCTTTGATCACACAGGTGGACCCACATATTGTCTGCAAGGAATGCTCATTCAGTGAGGCAGACAGGGCAGAATTGCGTTAGCCCCTCTTTGGTTTTCGGGGACCACTGCCTCCACAGGGCCTCCCTTGACACTCTGACAAGGATCTCATGGCCCAGGAGTTTCTTTGTCTCTGAGAAGCCTGTCTGCTCACTTGTGTACATAAGGTGGCTACTGGCCTGGCAGATGCCCAAGAAGAAGGTAGGTGAAGAAACAGAACCAAGCCCCAGTACCACCCTCCTTCCCTTGTACAATCTCCAATTCACATGATACCTGGGTGTTGTGCCTGCCCACATTCAGTATACAGTAAACGCTCTCTGAATCGAATGGAATCTGGCACTTGGCTCCCATGCCCAGACCTGGGGACATCTAGAACTACTTGAAGGCTGAGGAGAAATCCTAGAAGACCCCGAGATATCTAACTCCCATATTCTTCAGAAAAAAAAGACACAAAGCCCAGAGAGGAGAAATTTGCTTCTTAAAGTCACACAGTGAATTAGCAACTGGGTTGTCTCTCTAATCTTCACCCTTCTTGCATCTCACACCTTTGTTCAGAGATCAATTTCCCTTTTTTTCGTGAAGTAAATGCTTTAGAATTTCCTTTAAGGATGGCCTGCTGGTGTTACACTCTTGGTTTTCATCTGTCTAAATAGATCTTTATTTCACCCTCATTTTTGAAGGATATTTTCATCAGGTATAGTATTTTAGGTTGATGGTTGTTTTCTCTTAGTGCATTGAAGATGTCATTTCACTGGTTTTTGGCTTCCAGCATTTCTGTTGAGAATTGGGCTGTCAGTCTAATCTGTCTCTTTTAATGGTACTTTTAGGAACTTTTTTGTTTTTTTTTTTTTTTGCCTTTGACATACTGCAGTTTCACTAGATGTGTTCATGGGTGATTTTTATCTTTTAAATTTTGTTTTTGGAATTTACTGGACTTGAGTCTGTGGATTGGTGTCTTTCATCAGTTTTGGGACATTCTCAAGAAGCATAGGTTCAAATATGGCTTGTCCCCTATTATTTCTCTCTCCTCCTTCTGGAATTCCAAATAGACAATTATTAGCTCCTCTCATTCTGTCCTACCTCTGCCCTTAATCTCCATTTCAGTTTCTATGTCTTTGTCTCTTTGTTTCTCTACTTAGCTGTTTTCAACCCTAATCTGCTGTTAAATCCTTGCATAGGGGTTTTCATTTAAATAATGATATATTTCATTTCTAGGAGTCATATTTGTTTCCAAATTTGCTTTCTCTTTACTCATATTTCATACAGCCCTGATGTATTGATACAGTGAACACAATTATTTCAAATTGCTTCTGGTAATGCCAATATCTGAAGTTTCTGTAGACCTGATTCCTGTCTGTTGTTTCTGCTAGTTCTCATTCAGTGTGCTTTGCTACCTTTTATGTTCAGTGGCTTTTGACTGTGAGTTTCTCATCTTCCTTGGGACATTTACCTGAGTAAATCTGATGTTACCTAGAGTTAGGTTCCTCCAGAAAAGATCAGTCCCTGATTCCTACCCTGAGAACCTTTAGGGTCCCAACTTTATCCTAACAAGGATGTTCTATTATTAGACTAGCTTCCCTGGGCAGGTCAGGGCTCTGAGAAGCCGGGCCATGACAGCTGAAGCTCAAGTTCATCCAATTTAGTTTAGACCTCAAGGCATAGCTTCTTTACTCATTTCTGACCTGATTATTCCTCTTTCTTCTTTGATCAAATACAGAATAAAGAAAATACTTAAAAATATTTCTTCTAGCATTTCTAGTAGTTGTCAGGGGAATGGTTGGACCAGATACCTAGTTTATGAGGTTGTCAGAGGGTTATCCCCAAATGCTCAGGGATTCTCAGACCCAGTGTTTTACCCTCTCTTGGAGCATCTATGGTCACAGGATACCAACTGCACCCTCCGCAAGCTGGCCACTCACCTATGCCTGGCTTCAGACAGCGTGGGAGTGCTCTGTGTCATAGCCTATAAGCCATGAGATGGGTCAGTAGACTGAGAGGCCAGGATGGCTAAAGGCTGAGGCTGGGATGGGTGCAAGGATGACTATGTGGGGCAGGATTTGCTTGAGGAAGGGGGGACACTACAGCCCAGTAGCAACAATGCCCACACTACAGCATGAAGTGATCTACCAGCAGGTATGTGTGCCTCTAAGGGAGATGCCTATATCTCATGGGCTTGTGGGCTAAGATATGGCTGGATAGGCCCTAGCAGAACTTGGCTTGGGGCGGCCCAGCCCTGTGAGCTTGCCTACAGCCCCACTGCAAAGGTGCTTACATTTATTTTTGATGTAAAAATTAATCTTCTATTCTTTCAAGGTATTATCTATTGTGTTTGTGCACATGTACCTTCTAGATTGGTCTTTTGTTTATAAAATGATTTTTTTCTTTTATAACTAATTCTGCCTTGAGTTTCAGTTCATTTCTGAGATTTCCTAGGTTTCATATAGGCTGTCCTTTGTTTTGAATCATTTTCTGGATGATCTTTGGTTTGTTTGGAGGGAGTCAGTTACATTGTCCTCCTTGTTTGTGAACATATTTTTCTCCTGTGCTTTCATTGTCTCTAGGGGTTGTCATATTGCTACTTCTTTCTTTTCTTGTAATAATTTTTCATGGATTTTGAGAGATTGAAAAGCTATCCCATGACAACTGCCTCCTTAATTATAATCTTCCCCCTTAATCATATTTGAATAAATTCAAATATAATTAATCATATTTGAAACAAAGCATTCATTCAATAAGAGTTCTGCAACACAGTTATGGAAGTTGTTTCCTTGTTTTGGACACAGGCTGATAATAGCTGCTATATGTTAAACTTCTCATGACACTGTTCCTTAGAGAGTGAAGGCTTGGCAGTATCTTCTTTTTCAGAAGCTTTGTTTTATTTATTATAATATCCCTAGAGAAACTTGATAACCTGAAGCATTCCTTTATTTTGTATCTATCTGAACCTATTAGGAATAGTAATTAGAAACACTAATTCCACTTTACAATACCTCTAGTTACTTGGTGCAAACATTTTTTTTCCCTTATTTCATAGCTATTAAAAATGTTTTTTCCCAAGCTATATATCTTCGTTTAAAGTACATTGGTCATACCACCAAATAAAGTTTGGTACCTAGAGAAACAAAAGAATTTAAACAGGAAACATATATTTTATTTTGAAAACATTTCAATACAGTAAAAGTATGACGGATTTCCTCTCAGTTTGTGGGCAATTTTAGGCTGCCATGGGACCCTTTTAGGTGTTGTTTAAAAAAATGCATTTTTTCAAAAGTCTTAATGGTGATTCATTATAGAGTCAGGATTTTATTTCTTTAATTTGGAAAATATTTATTTTTCAGGGATTTTTATATATTTATGTCTGTGTCTTTGATTTTTATTCAGACTCATTTACATGGAAATATTTATATTAAAATTTATTCAACTTTTTAAAATCCTCATTTTCCACTCAAAAGGCAGATTTCAATTTTGCAATCTCAAGCTTACACAGAATCACTGAAGTTTTTGGTTAGTTGAAACCCATGAAATCTTGAAAGATAAAGCAAGTGTTTGGTTTTATGCATTCATGCTCTTAGTAATTCACATTAAGACAATAGAGAATGAAAATAGCATAGATGAAAATTGTGACTGAATACCAGTTGTTAGGCAGGTTTGTCTATTTTAGCAGAGTTTTGCTTTACTGACTTTGCATCAGATATTTTAAAAATGTGACATTATGATCCTTTGCTCATGCACCTTGATGACATCCTTTCTCAGTCCATATATTAATGAAAATTAAATTTTAAAAATCAATTTTGGGGAGAGGGGCAAGATGGCAGCAGAGTAAGGAGCTCCAAGAGTCAGCTCTTCCTACAGGGCAGTTAGTAATCACCAGAGCTATCTAAAGCACCTATTTGGATGGCCCAGGAGACCAGAAGTGCATCCTGCAACATTCTTGGAAGAACAGAAGGAGAATATTGCCCATCTGCAGTGAAGATTCGTGAGTAGAGCACTCCACAAAACTGAGGCTGGTGTCCATCCCCCAGTGGCGGTACAAGCTGCCTTGCAAGCTAGTACCTGGGTGGAGTGGGAAGCTCCATTTCCCATAAAACGGGGGAGAAAGAGGCAGTTGGGCACTGACTTCATTTACTGATTAGTAAATTTCACTGGCTAAAGTCTAATCCTAAGAACAGCTAAGGTTTGAACTTGTCCAAGTTGGAAAGAGACTGGTAGCCTCGGTTTTAACTCTGCCCTGCATGAGGGGAAGTGGGGCTGATTGAAAATCACAGTGACATTAGGGATCAGCTCCTTTCCACCTATATGGGATTGCCATAGCCTAGGCTCCACCCCACCTCCATCCATGAGGAAGCTGGGGAGATCTGCACCA
>PVKH010035860.1:0-11675 GCA_004027955.1 Chaetophractus vellerosus
GTTGGGTGTGGCAGTGCTGAGGTGGTGACACTGAGTGGCCCACCTGCAGATGTGTTCTCTAGCAGGCTGACTCCCACCGTTACCATGCACACCGTCGGTGGGAGAGTCCCCACGTTAAAGAGCTGCTGGCACCTTGGTTCTTATGTTTCCGAGACTGGGTCTGGCTGGTCAGGGCAACAGCTTGCTCACGGTGAGCCTACCAAGTCCTGCCCATGCATATTCATGAATACCTTTAGTCTGTGGGTGGCAGGGCCCAACCGTACACTTAGTGGGAAACCTATTGAGCTTTTTGCCTAAATCATCATCCCTATTTGGAGCTGTCTCATACCTCTGTGGCTGCCAAGCTCTATGATCAGAGCCAGTGAGTGGACAGGGCCAGAGACTTAGAGCTTCGTTTCAAGAAAAGCAGCCTGAGTGCTCAGGCTGGAAGTTTGGCATGCTGGCACTTACAGACCCTGGGCTGGGTGGAGGGCTCTACCTCCAAGACCTTGGTCCCAGCCTGCCTATAATCTCCACCCACACATACACACATCCTATCTCTTTAATCTTCAATATGCATTTGACCTTGACAATCAGCCCCTCCTCCATCCCAACCAACCCTAGAACTTAAGTTGCCTTAGAGAATAGGGTTCCCCTGTGCTGAAAGACCCTGCCTTGGTCCCAGTTCCATCCTGGCTAGTGGGTTGATCTCACGAGGTGTGTGTGAGAGGAAGAATTGTTTCAGAGCAAAAGGACGGAATGAGCATGTTTGAAGTGAGCAAGAGGCATGTCCATGAGATGAATGTGTGCATGTTTGGGTGGCTGAAGCTTACCCATCCCTTCACTGGGAAGTAGGCTTCCAGAAGAAGATGTCTTCTAGGCAGAAAAGAGAAGTTTGAGAAGGTTTAGAGAGGGTTTTCAAGTTTTGAGTTTTGTCTTTATTAAAAAGAGGGAAGAAGTCGATTCTGAGTGTTGCAGGAGGAAGAGGGGAGGGAGTTTAGAGAGCCAGCATGCAGGGGTCCAGCCAGAGCAGGTTAGAAAAGCCCCCAAATGTGGCCATGTAAGAAGTGGCCAGAGAAAACTGCTGCTAGCTGGGTCACAAGCTGGGTCCTGATAGGTTCTCAATGACTGGTCACTGATGCAGTGGGGAGGACAGACTGCAGCAACAAACCAATCTTTCTCTGAGTTTAGAGGCCCTGGCTCCAAAACATACATCCGTTTCCCAGGTTCCCAGCTGCTTTTGCCCACCTCCCTTTGACTGTCCAGTCCAGAGCCAGACTGTCAAATTGAGTCAGAGACCCCGTGACCACAATGGGTCATGCAGTTGGACCCCGCCATCCTCCGACGAAACTCAGGGTCCAGACTCCATCAGGCAGCTCTGGGAGTAAGGCAACCTCATTTATTCAGCTGACTCCAGTTATTCTCAAGGTTAATGATACTTGTGGTTAATCAGTTTGCTGAGCCTGCCTCCCTGGGCTGGATTAGACCAGGAGAAATGCCAACTCATCCATGGATAGACCCTTTTATTTCATAGTGGTCTATACTCAAGACATACTGCCCTTTAGAGTTTGTTTCAAAGAAAGAAGGGTAAACAGAGCCACCATTCCCGAATTTACAACTTGTTCTCTGCAATGGGTTTTGTTGTGTATTTTTTTTTTAAATCCAAGACCCAGGATGGGAAATGGGTTTCACTGCCAGTTACCAAAAGCTCTGCAGGAAGGTGGACTTCCAAGCGATGCAGGTGTGACTGGCAGGTCCCTGGGTCATGGGAATGTGGACTGCATGGTTGGATGTGAACTGGTGAGTATCTCTGGCTCCAGAACTTTGGGGGATCCTTCATGGTGTCCATTCAACCCCTCCCAGCTCCTAGTGGGCTCTGTGGGGTCAGAATGGACCCAGAAACTCAGGAGGCCAGGAGGAGCCCTTCCTCAAGGTTGTTTCGTCTCCCAGCTCAGCAGAGAAACTGGAGAAGAGGATGTCAGATCCTGTGTGGCTCACTTGAGTCCTAAAGAAAAACTGCAGGATCAATGGTGGTGCTAAACTATCTCCATGTTTCTAATACTTTTAACGGATTTTTTTTTAATTGTTCTCATAAAAACGCAGCATCTTTGGGGAAGGGACCCAGTCCCTTGGCCTGCCACTCTCCAGGTGTCCTTAATCATTTTGATGGGACTCTTTGGTTGGCAGAAAATGCTCTGTCTTGGCATGCTTCTAGATTGTAAGATTTGAGTTTTGTTTTGTATTTTGTTTATGTTTACATTCATCTTATATTTCCCTGAAAACTAAATAAAGTTTTTGACCTTTTTAATTGAACAGAATCACCTCTTAATTCTCCCTGCCACCAGAAAATCCATCTAGCAGAATAGCAAAAGCCACATCATTCCAAATACAGCGGGAACTCCAAGCTCTTGGGGCCTTCTGCGAGGACAGGGCTTTTGCTGATGGGTGGGAGGGAGGAAGTTAAGTTCCCACTATTGATAATGAGAATCGTGATCAAGCGCCTGCAAGCCCTTCCCCACCTTCAGGAGGAAGCTCTGGACAGTGGCCAATGCTTTGAGAGATGCAGTTCCTGGGGCAGAGGACCCTGACCCAGCAGGCCTAATGGTCCCTCAGCTTGGACCCCTTGATCCTCACCTACTTTGCTGGACTCCAGCAAGCAGAGTTAGGTGGTCCTGGCAGAAGGAGCAGCCCAAGGCTGTTCCGGTTTAGGCAGAGTCTGGGCAGCCAGTGGATCCTCCTTGGAGCAGGGTGGGCAGGCAGACACCCCACATGCCTCTGAGGCCTGGCTCTACCAAGTGAGCGATTCCAACTTTGAGCCTAGACTCAAAGGTCAAAGGCTTGCATTCTCCTGGTTTGGCTGCCCACAAGTTTTTCTAAAGGACTTCTTCCCAGCTGCACCACCCATTTGGTATTAGTCTCTGCACCCAGTAGTAGGAATGCAGCTGAGCTCCCAACCAGGGAGAGCAGTCAGAGCCTGGGGAGAGTGATGGGGAGGCCCTGTTCCTGGGGAGCTCAGCACAGCCCCTGCTGACCTGAGTGGAGGCCCTGCCATCCCCTCACTGACCCCTAGGTGGCACTGCCCGCAAAGGCAGTGGGCCTGCTTTGGGCCCTGCTAGGCAATGAGATGAGCATCCTCGTGGACTCTGCTGCTCCTGTCCCACCACACCCGGCTCCCCACAGATGGTACCTTTCAACTTGCAACAAGGCTCACCTGGCCTTCCTGGCTCCTGTTGTACCTGTCCAAGCCCCAGGTCATGCTCCAGCCCACGCATCCCACAGAGTCTTCCCTGATTGTTCCAGCCCACTTTGGGGCCTCAGAGGCTAGGGCCACGCCTCTTGTTGACTATCCTTCGTATCCCAGACCCCTGGCCCTCTCTTCCCAACCCTCCACACACAGCACCACCCTCAGGCTGGTATGAAATCACCTTTATTCACAATCACAGCGATCCAAGTTCACAAAGGAGGCAGGAGCCCCCCGCACTGAGATAATGGGACAGATGGCTAGTTCTCCCCAACTCTGAGGCCATGGAGCCTCTCACGCTGCCCTTGAGACCTTTCTTCACCTCTGGGATGGGACCCTGGCTGGATGGGGCCACTACCCAGCCCTCACCCTCACCGTGACTCCCACAGAAGGAGTCTCCCAGGGTCAGTGGGGAAGAGACCCACAGTAGAACCATTATGTCCCCAAAGGCCCACTGTAAGGCAGGCCACCCTTGACCACAAATGCTTTCCCCAACACACCACCCCATAGCAGCCCCTCTCCAAAGAATTCCCAAGAGCCACAGAGAAAGTCTGCCCATCCCCCATAATCATTTTACAGAGGTGGAAACTGAGGCTCAGAGGGGCTGAGAGCTGTCCAGGGTCACAGAGCTGCTCAGTGGTCAGGCCTGGAATCCTGGCTCCTGGCCACTAGTCCTGTGCTCTGCCTACCACAGGGAAAAGCAGAAAGAAGTCATCTGAGGGGGCAAGGGGCTCAGGGCTTGGGAGGGGACTAGGCCGAGGCTCTGAGAGCTGGCCTCAACCCCAGGCCCATCAGGCCAGAGCAGGAGGGCTGAGATGACTGCAACCTAAGAGTAGGAGAGGGGTGGGGGCACACCCTCCCCCCCAAACCAGGAATAAGGAACTTCTTATGTCCTTATGGAGGGGAAATTCCTGTCATGTGCCTCCCCTCCCCCCCAATATATCTGAGCCAACTATGATGACCCTGCTCCAGTCCAGTGAGGAAGGACATTTTGTGGGGGGTCTGGGTGATCCACTAACCCCAGGGCACTTAAGGGGCTCCATTTGCCTCTCTGGAAAATGGACACAACTTGCCAGGAGGCCTCCCACTTCGGCCCCTTTTTCTGGAATTTCAATTCATGGTTAGCAGGGCTGGCTGTGAGCTTTGGGGATAGAATCCGGGGAAGATTCTGAGTGATAACTTTCTCTGCTGCCCCCTCTTATCATGTACCCCACACACCTGGGCAGTATTTCTAGGGGCCAGGGGGATGGGAATTCACCTACCCCCTTAAGAAAAAAACCCACAAGCCTAATAAATAAATAACTTAAAACAAGAAGAAAAGCTGCTATTACCCCAGGGAAGTCTCCCTTACAACTCCCTAGGCCCCTGGCCCTCTCCCAGGGGTGCTACAGCCTCTCTGAGCATCAGCACAGGCTCAGGACAACACTGAGATGTGAGAAGACAGGTCTGAGGGGACTGTTCTTAGAGACTCTAAGAGAAGACAGGGCCCCACTCCCCAGCCCACACCAAAGGGCTTCCCCTGGGCAGGGGCATCCAGTGAGATGATTTGGGCAAAAAGGCTATGGCCAGAAAGGGGTCCTCCCCATCTCAGCCAAGGCAGGGACCAGAGACCCGGAACATGGAACCTTCTGCAGCCTGCCTATCCGCCCATCCTGGGTGGGCAGGGGAGATGTGTAACATGGAGGCTGCAGCCTGCCAAGGGGTACAGGTGTCCATCAGCCTTCTTACCCCACCCACCCACCCCCAGCTGCCAGGCCCAAGGGGCAGGGCAGGGAGGGAGGAGGAGGTATACAGAAGTGAGAAAGCAAGAGTAACTCAGGCACTGCCCGCCCAGGTCTGCTATTGAGCAGGTTGTGCACTGCTTGAGGACACTTGGCCAAGGGAGCAAAACAAGGCTGAAATTCAGTCCATACTCTACTAGCCAAGCCACACTCCACGTTTTCTAAGTCTCAGAAAGGTGCTAATGGGCTACAGGATCTCCTAGTAATCTGCCCCAGTGGGGAAGGACTAGGACAGGCTGAGATCCCAAGCTAGCTCCTCAGCATGTGGGGAAGAGCTGGGAACAGAGAAGAGAAAGTTGGCAAGTGCGGGAACCCAGCACCCCTCCCTTCCTCTGTGCCCAGAGATTTACTTCTGCCCCTAGCCTCCCTGCCTGACACCCTCTCTGTCTCCCCAAACCGTTAGGGGCCTCAGTTTCCCATGTTTAATGGAGAAGGAAAAAGTTTCCAAAACCAGGAAGAAGAGATGGGGCCCTGTTGGCTTGCCCCTCAGCTGGAGCCAGGCGGAAGTCTGAGGAGGTGGGCGTGCAGGGCAGGGCACCGCAATGGGCTAGGAGCTGCGGTAGGTCTTGATGATGTCCTTGATGGGGCGGCGGCAGATGGGGCAGCAGGCGTGCAGGGCCTTCTTGAGGCGCAGGCCACAGGCATAGCAGAGGCACATGTGGCCACACGTGTAGATGACCGTGTCCACTGCGTGCTCATAGCAAATGGTGCACTCATCACCCCACTGGCCTGGGCCTGGGGTCAGGGGCGACTCGGGCAGGCTCACTGGTGAGTTGGGAGCTGTGCCTGGGGGAGAGGAGGCATCAATCAGGGGAAGGTATGGCCCAGCCCAGCCCTAGGCTCATGGGAAGAGAGTCCCCTGTCCTCTTCTCCCACCTGCATGCATCAGAAGCTCCCTGTTTACCCTGACCACCCAACTTCCTGGGCAAACAAGGGAAGAGGCAGCTCTGCTCACTCTGGGCAGCCCCTCTTCTGGTCCATTCATCCCTAGCCCTGGGACAAGGGTGGTCCTGAGGCAGTGGGAGGAAAAAAGTGGAAGGAGGGATGGAGGACAAAAGGGAGCCCAAAATACTTTTAAGGTAAGCCCCTTCCTGTGTGCTCAGAAAGCCCTCTGGAGAAAGCTGCCCTGGTAGGGGACAGGATGGGTTCACCCCAGAAACTTCCACCTAACAAGTACTCCCTGAGGCCATCTCTGACTCCTCTGCAGTCCTGGCCATGATCCAAAGGCTGCATCCCTGCCTTAGCCATGGGGCCTCGGGGCGGAAGGTCTGACATGGTCACCTGGAACTGGTCTAGGCCAGCGTACTCACCACCAGCAGAGCTCCCCAGAGGTCCGGAGCTGCACGTGCTGAGCAGGGGGTCAGAGAGGTGACTGCCCAGAGCACTGGGCGAGGTTGGCGTCGAGGTGGGAGAGCAGGGCAGTGATGGGATGCCCCGCTCTGCCAGGATGGTGGAGCCTGTGAAAGGACAGGGAAGGAGGGACACATTAGGCATCTGGAGTCCTACTCTCCTCACAGCAGCTTCCCAGGATAGAGAAAGGTGGCACAGCCCAGCCAGGCTCAGCAGGATTTCACAGGCTGGTTCCAAGCCCTGCCCTCGGCTCTCTGTTCCCACCTACAAATTGGAGGGCCACATTTTGCTCTAGTCTTACTACATCAGCAGTCTCCAAACTAGAATCCCACCTCCATTCCTCCCCATGCCAGAGAATGAAGCCGCCATCCCCAAGTCTAGCACACTCATGATGTCCTAGCCCACTGTCATCAGATATCACCCTCTACATCAGCACCTTTGAAATGCCCTGCACCATCTTCCACACTTGTTTTAGTCCTACATTCTTTCCCTCTTTCCTTCCCTCACTTCCTCTTCTACTCTCCTCCTTCCTTTCTTCTCTCCCTCCTTCCTTCAGCAAATCCTTACTGAGGGTCAAGCAGGTAGCCGGTGCTGCATACCTAAAGCTGAGGGCAAGAATGAGAAGCCCTTGCCCTCAAAGAGCCTCTTGGGGCTGTACAAAAACCTCCTCCTCTGGGCAGTCCTGACTTCCCCAAACCACATTACTCCATCTAGCATTGACCAGCCACCCCACAGACACAGAACTAAACAACCACAAAGCCCAGGGTGTTTACTTATTCTTTGCCCAGGAGTCTAGCTTGGTTTCCCCAGTTAAACCCTGAGCAGGAAATCTTATTAACCTGTGACTCTCACACATGATATAAGATAATGCCCTGTACACAAGTAGATGCTCAAAGAGATTTTTTAATTATTCATTCTAATTCATTTACTAGTCTCATTATTTACAAGAATTTTCAAATGGATTACCGTAAGGTTTCTCTTATTCCTGCTATTCTTCAAGTTAATTCTCATCTGCTCTTTTCAGAAATTCCTGCCTCCCAACTACTTTTCTGGCTGTGTTGCAGTGGCTATCATTTTCAGAACAATGTAAGGCATCCCTATCATATTCCTGACTTGAATGAAAATGTTTCTAGTGCTTCACCATGAAGAAATAGGCTGTTGTTTTTGTGATAACTATAAGTCAAGGACATATCCTTCCATTCTTAGATCAGTAAGGCCTTCCACAAAGCAAGCATTCCGCTATAAGGTGAATACTCCTCATACATTGCCACTGGTTTGTTTTTCCTTTGGAGTTGGCCAAGAGCCCCTAATACCAATTTCCCGGTTGAGATATCCAAGTCTCCAAACAGCTCAGGAGCACTCTGTATTACATATATGAATGCTGGACGGTTATTCTTTAACACCTACTTTGGCCATTTACCACTTGGGATAATTAAGTCCCAGTTTTTGTTTTTGTTTGTTTTGGGTTTTTTTTTCTTTAAGCTTCCGCTTTGCTCCAGTCTAGTAAGCCTCTTTGGGCTGCAGAGGTTTCCAGTGGCCCCACTGGAAAGCTACTTAACTATTATTAGATCCTGCTGAGGCAAGAGAGTACCTGGCCCTTACGTAATTCCCTTCCTCTAGGAGCAGTGTCTCCTCGTGAGTATAGCCAGATATCTTTTAACCTCAGATTGATTTTTGGTTTGCACCCTAGCGCGATTTTTTTATTCTATCCTAAATTTTCACCCCAGCCTGGTTCATCCTCTTTCCTTCCAGCCTGATTTTTTTTCATTACTTCCTGATTTCTCTTCCCTCAAATCTAACCTCTTAGCACCCTCACATCAGTTCTTTTCAAGCAAGGCAAAGCAAACTGGCTTTTAAAAAATTAAAAATTTAAAAATTTAAAAAAAATAAGAGTAGCTGCCCAGGACCTGGCCCTAATCTACAGAATGGGAATCTGGAAGTGGGATCCAGGAATCTGCATTTTAATAGGTTCTTCTGGTCAATCTAAAGCAGACAGCCCAGCTGGGGTTAGCAGGCACCCGTCTGGAAATCACGAACATCTGCTCACTCTGGGGGAGCAGAGGTCCCAGGACAAAGACACCTTCCTTTCTTTCACTCAGTGTTTCCCAAACTTAAGAAACTTTTGTCAAAAGTTATTAAGATCCCGCCCTTCTTTTTCCTTATCCGGATAGGCTCTCTACGAGAGGGACGCGGTCGGGCTTCGAAGGGGACAGGTGAGGCGTCAGCCTCGCGCCGCGGGGTCCCGGGCACCCGCCCTGAGGACACTCACCGAGGATGCGGATCTGCGTGACGGCCCCGTGCAGGCTGAAGAGCATCCAGAGCGGCTGCGAGGCGTCCACGCACAGCTGCATGCCGGCGGCGGCGCCATTGTGGCTGAGATGCAGCTCGCCGTCGGCCGTGACCACCAGGCCCAAGATGTCGCCGCTGTGCAGGGGCCCCGGCACGCGGCACACGGCCCAGAACTCCTTGCGGTCCACCAGGGCCTCGGGGCTGAAGGGCAGGTCGGCGGGCCGCAGCGTGCCGGGGTCACACGTGGTGACGCCGAAGGAGAGCGCGCCGGGCCGCGCGCCGCCTGAGCGTGTGACCTTGACGAAGATGGTCTCGGCCACGCGCACGGGCCGGCTGGTGAAGACGAGCGCGCGCTCGTCGCGCCCGTGCTCCAGGCGCGCCACCGTCTGCTCGTCCAGGATCCGGACGTGCGCGCCGGCGCGCAGCGCGTGGAAGCGGAGGTCGCCGTCGAGCTGCGCGGGCAGCGCGTGGTTGTGCTGCGAGTTGAGCGAGTTCTGCGGGATGGGGCAGCCGGCGGCCGGCGCGCCCTCGTCGCCGTCGGCGCCCGGCACGTTGAGGTCGCACAGGCTCACGGAGAGGCGGGCGTCGTCCGCCTCGCGCCGCAGCGACGGCCGCCGCAGCGCGGTGAAGGAGCGCGGCCGCAGGCAGTCCGGGAGCACCAGCTCGCTGTCTGCCGGCCGCGGGCGGCGGGGAGCCGGGAGGGGAGGACAGAGAGACGAAGGCACAGTCAGCCTGGGGGGCCACCGCGGGCTGCTGGCGGCGAGGCTGGCCGGGGGTAGCCAGTGCCCTGCGTTCTCTCTCTCACTGTTTTTAAAAAGTATGCACCGTTAAGATGCCGAATTTTTACCGGGATAGAAAATGCTTATAACCAGGAGAAAAGGCAGAACACAAAGGTGTGTAGGACATTTAACTATTAAAGCAAAGGAAAAGGCACCACAGTTTAAAACATAATTGCTTCTAAATGGTCAGCTTGTGGGCTCGCTCTTTGCACATGAATTGAAGCGTGTTACTTATTTTAACCACTGGGCTTCTCGCAGCATCTACAACAGTGCCAAGCACTTAGTAGACACTCAGTAAATATTGCTTGAGATGACAGCCTAATACCCGAGGAGGCCAGAGTGAAACTTGCCTCCCCCTCCGGCCCCCCAACCTCTCTTTGCATAAATTCTCTCATCTAATCCTAACAATTCGTTTTTGAAGTTATCGTTGCCAGGTAAGGACATTACGGCTGAGAGAAGTTAAGTAAACTTATCCAAGACAGCCTTTCAAAAGTGACTAAGTTGGGAATCAACCCTTTTTTAATCAGAGAAATAATAAGAGTATTAGAAAATACATCTCAGCAATAAGAAGAAGAAAAAAATCCCCTTAGCCCATCACCCAGAAGAAAGCACTGTCCATATTTGCATGTGTGACCACCCAGGCTTTTTTCAATGTATTTTTGGTTACATTTTTATACAAATGCTGTAGTTTTAAACCTTTTATAGGTACAAATCTTCTTAGAAATGTGAAGGTGACTTTGGCCTCTCTCACCAGAAAAAAATACATTCTCACCAAATTATGTGGATAATTTCAGGGCATTCCTGAGTCACAAGAAGCTTGTCCATAGGCTCCTACCTCAGGCTAAGAGGCCTGCTGTACAGGTTTTCTTTTTCATAACTAGTTCTTCCCCCTTACTACGTCCTGAACAGCTTTCCCCACCAATAACCCTGTTTCCAACACCATATTTCTTAATGGCTGTGTTAAGTCCTGCTATAATTTTTGTAAGAGTAATCAGGGAGTGGATGTGGCTCAAGTGGTTAAGCACCTGCTTCCCACATGGGAGGTGCCAGGTTCGGTCCCCAGTGCCTCCTAAAAACAACCAAGCAAACAAACAAAAAAACCAACTCAGGGGAGCCAGTGTGGCTCAGTGGTTGAGCACCAGCTTTCTGCATTTGAGGTCCCAGGTTCAGTCCCTGGCCCCGGTACCACACACACAAAAAGGTAATTACTATGTGCCATGTATTACCCCTGCTTTTCAACCTTAAAGCAGACCATGGAAGTGTTCCCATTTTACAGATAAAGCTCAGAGGTGGTATGTGAGAGCCACCAAGTGGCAGATCCAGAATTGAAGCAAGGTCTGTCCAACTCCCGATGCCACATTCTTAACTTCCCAGAGCTCATTATTTATTGAACCCCTTCTGCAGGAGTCAAAGTCTCCAAATTTGGCTGGTGCCACCTTAAGCCACCCTCTGGACCAGTCACTCCCCAGGAGCCTTCTCTCTTATCCTCTCCAAGGGAGAATCTATCCACCCACTGTCCACTGGCTCCCTGCCCTCCCTTTTACCCCCTCTACCAGCCCTAAACTAACCCCTTGCTTTCTCTCCAGGAACCTGGTAAGGGGGGAGTGGGTGGAAGGCTTGAGTATGACAGTGAAGCTTGGGAAACTGGTCTGGTAGGGACAGCAGAGCTCAGAATTCTCCTTCAGCTAAATTTAGAGACAAGTCTCAAGCCCCCCTGCTTTTGTTCCTCACACCCTCGCCACTCCTCCCAGAAACTGCAGTCAGGAGCTGGGCAAGGTGAAGGTGCTGGGCCCTCTAATCAAGCCTCCTGTCCCTCTAGAGAAGCCTCTGGGGGTCTAGCTAGTTAGGGTTTCCCAACATCATGCTTGGCGGGGAGGAGGGAGCCAACTGGAAAATGCGATTATTCCAGGGAATTGACTCTGTGACAGCAATGGTGCAGAGAGGCTGGGGGACTGCGGAGAGGCAAGGAGGGCCTCTGCGGGAGGGGCAGGCGTGAGACACAACTGTGGGGAGTTGAAGAGGACCTGTGGGCCAACTTGGAACAGGGAACAGCTCCTGCCTCCTACCCCACCCCTTGGGTAATCCAGAGGGATGGACACTGCGTTTGCAGGGGGTGGGGGTGGGAACAGCAGGACAAGGAGGGGGAAAGGAGCTCAGAGACACCTGTCCAGACACTTGCGGGGGCCTACAGGAACAAGCCTGTCTCAGGGTGACTCACAGATACACGCCCCCACATACCTGCTCAGGACAGTAGCC
>PVKH010035861.1:0-11674 GCA_004027955.1 Chaetophractus vellerosus
CCTTTCTGCTTGTTCTTGCTGTGTTCATTTTTGCATTCTTCTGTGCCTGCTTGTCTTTTTCCAATTGTATTGCCCGTTGGCACTTGTTAGCAATCCCTCGTTGCCAGGGAGGCTCATCTCCGGGAGTCATGTCCCGTGCTGGGACGAAGGTAATGCATTCATGTGCTGAGTTTGGTTTAGAGAGAGACCACATTTGAGCAACAAGGAGGTTCTCAAGAGGCACCCCATAACACTAGGCTGTTTCAGTTACAAGAGCAAAGACTCATAAGGCTAGTCATCAATAACAAGGGCCCATCAATGAATCACCCTCCTTTGCCAGACACTGCCCCTGCACTTGGGGGGCTGTTGCTACCCTCCTGGAGAATATGGCAGAGCTCTCCAGGATGGGAATTCAGCATTCTCTCATTTATTGAGTAATTCTTCACCCTGTGACCATGCCCCATGAGCATTTGAACAATTTTATATACTTTTTATGTATGTTCAGGTGGACTTCCTCCCATTCACCCCCAACCCTGACACCCCCCCACAAATGATCCTCTCCCATCCCTGTTGTAACCCTTCTATGATCCAAAGCTTCTTCAGAGGTGAAGCCATAACAATAGCCAAATACAATGAATAGGAAAATGAAACAGTGGGGTTTTAGATTTTTAAATAAAACAGTGAACTGATCATATCTGTAGGAGAAAGGTACTTTAGTGGCTCTGGAGAGAATAGGTTAAAGGTGGATGGTCCTGGAGACCAGTAGGTCATCAAACCACAGAACTGTTCCCTCAAATCCCTTGGACCCATGTTAATTCTGGAGATTTCAGGAATTTTCCACAACCTCCTTCTCTTCTAACCTTTGAGTACCAGTCCTTAAGTAGGGTCTTCTTTCCTCCTCCTTTTTTAATACTTAATTTTGGGTAATGAAAGGAGCACAGGCTTTGGAACCAATAGATTTGGCTTTAAATCTCTGTTGCTTACTAGCTCTAAAAATTTGGGTAAATCACATCCCCCCCCCCCAAAGATTTCTCCATCTATAAAATGGAGGTGATACTTTCTATGGTCTAGGAGTTTTATAAGGATTGGAAATCATGTGTATATAGAATTTAGCACAGTCCCTGGCATATAATATTTCTATTATGTATTACTTTGGTCATTTGGTTGATAAGACATCATTATTCTATCTCTCAAAATGCTGTCCCTGTGTACTGTGCTGTCAGTTGCTAAGTCTCTTTTATTCACTGCTAAATTCACTTAGTTTTTGTAGCACCTAGCATGCTAACCCTAACTAAGCACATGCAGTAAAAATTAAAAAAAATTCAAAGGAGGAAAGGCAGAAGACTGACAGATAAGTTATTTCTTTTTGGAAATATAGATTTTTGACCCAAGGAGCTCACGAAAACCAGAGATGAGTAAGGATTGTCATCATTAAAGAATGTGGCATTAGAGAATTTTATGATATCTATATTCACATGTATTCAAGGTTAAAATGAAGATATTTACTGTGTGAAGTACTAGATATTTTCCCAGATATCTTCTGATGAGCAACAGAAGCCGAGAGAGTGAAAGCAACTTGTATAATTGGAGGCACCTGAATTTGATCTCAGGTCTTCTGACTCTAAATTCACAGCTTTTCCTCCCCATGATGCTATTTCTTTCATGATAATTGACTCTCATTTGGCAGATTATTTATGCCATTCTGGTATTTGGGGGCTAATCTTATTTTCTTCATCTCCTTTATGGATGTTTTGTTTCATTTTGTTTTGTTTCAATCTAACTTTAAGATTGTCCCCAAAAGGAGGAAATAGATATTTTTAATTGGCTCACTTTTTTTTTTCTTTAATAGGTATGTGAGAAAGAGAGCAGTCCAAAATTGGTGGAACTATTACTGAATAGTGGAGCCCGTGAACAAGATGTCCGAAAAGCACTGGCTGTAAGCATTGGGAAAGGTGACAGCCAAATCATCAGCTTACTTTTGAGAAGGCTTGCCTTGGACCTGGCTAATAATAGCATTTGCCTTGGAGGATTTTGTATAGGGAAAATCGAACCTTCTTGGCTTGGTCCTTTGTTTCCAGATAAGACATCTAATTTACAAAAACAAACAAGTAAGTATCAATAGGAAGATTTTGTACTAGTCTGTTGTTTTTAGTAGTCTTTTTTAAGTCACTAATCCTTTAGTTAATTTTCTTTTTGGTCAGATGAAACTTAAGCCAAAAATATTGCGAAGGTTTGAATCACTTTTTTTTTTTGGTCATGACTCGAAAGGGATAAATAAATAAATAAAATAAATTATTTAAGTTATTTATGAGACAACAATTATATATTTTATAAAAATAGAGCAAAATAGTGGAAGCTTTCTGAGGGTTACTTTTAATTCTCTTTGATTTCTTATTATAAAAGTAATACATGTTCATTTAAAACAGGAAAATACAGAAAAATATGAGGAAATTAAAAATAATTTTTTTTAAAGATTTGTTTTTATTTATTTATTACATTCCCCTCCCCCCTTTCTGCTTGCTCTTGCTGTGTGTCCATTCTTGTGTTCCTCTCTGTCTGCTTTGTCTCCCCCCATTGCGGCGACGCGCTGAGACTGGTTACCGTGCAGGCGGCTTTGCCCCACTTGTGGGTGACTTCTGCTTCCATTCACGGCCGGCTCCGCTTCAGTTCGTGGGTGGCTGGCTGCGCTCCGTTCGCAGGTGACCTGCCCTGCCCGTGGCTTTGCTTTGTCCGTGGCAGCTTTTTGCCCTGCCCACGGCGGCTCTGCCTGCCCATGGCCGCTTGCCCTTCTCAAGGCGATCTGCCCACTAGGAGAGGTCCCCGGGAACCGAACCCGGGGCCTCCCATGTGGTATACTGGCGCCCTATCCTCCGGGCTATACGGCCGGCCCTAATTTTCTTAATAATAGAGAGGAAGGAGAAAATATAATAGATATCTCGTATTTTTTCTAGACTTTTTTCTAAGTATTTATATGCTTACATATATATGCATTTAAAAGTGTATGGAAAAACATACACATACATACAATTTGCATTTTCAAGCTCATTTGTTTTTCAAGTTAAGCATATATTTTCTTTATATTTTCAAGTTAATATATATTTTATACATATTATGTGTATTTATGATATCTTCATTCTCTGATAATGTTCCTATCTTAGCTCTTTCTCATTTACTTACACTAAATAGGTCTTAAAGCTTTAGCTCCCTCTATCCTCCTCCCTTGTCTACTCCTTCCCCACAGTGATCATACTCCATGGATCTTCACTTTAAGAATGGCCTTACTGATTACATGTTTGCTCTAAACTTAGTTTTGAGGCACTCTCCTGGGAAACTACTGTACTGGTCAGTCCAACAGTCAACCTTCACCTAAATAGCTGAGTGCTGCTAGAGAAAAGTACCCATCCAAGCCTATTGGTACCTCAACAAACTCAAGGTCTTCACACTTCCAGAGGCCCTAGAAGCTCCAGTCAGACTAATTTTCCCATAGTTTGCTAACTGCTCCATATACTCTTACTTCCAGCTTTCCCCAGTCTTAAACTCTTCCTAACTCCCTAACCTTCTGTCTTTACCCGGATCTCTCTGTATTCTTCCTGCCTCAGCATCCTCATCACTTTTTACCAGAAGACATTCCCGTCCTCATGAAGTCTTGGTGGAAGGTCCTCCTGCGTGCCCCTGTATATCCTATTTGTTTTTCCATGTCCTAGCACTTCCTATATAATAGTTGTATTTTTACCTTTCAGTATTTCCTGGTAAATTATAAGTACCTTGAAATCAATGTCAATCCTGTTCACTGTTATAACTATAGCCTCTATTACTAGAGCCTTTCCCATAATGGATGATCATTAAATATTTATAATACTGGCAAGAATCAGAAGAATTATGTTGACAAGTTTCTGTGGAAATAGGCACTTCACACTTTGTTCATGTGAATTTATATTGCCCTTTTCTGAGTGAAGTTTGGCAATATGCATTAATATTTTAAATGTACATACTTTTTTTTTGGACCCTCAACAATGATCATTTATTGTGGTCTTATTTATGACCTAAGTGAAAGTGTGAATGTGCTATTTAGCACACGGAAAACTTCACCATTGTGTCATTCATCAAACTAATTCTAATCTATGTTTTTTCTTTTTTCTAATTTTATTGTGGTAACATATATAACATAAAATTTCCCATTTTAACAATTTTAGGTGTACAAGTCAGTGACATTAAGCACATCCACAATGTGTTGCCATCCCTGCCATGCGTTACCAAAACATTTTCATCACCCTAAGTAGACACTATACCCATTAGGCAAGTCCTCTCTATTTCCTCTTTCCCTAGCCCCTGGTAACCTCTAACCTACTTTCGTCTCTATGAATTTGCTCGTTTTAGATATTTCACATAAGTGGAGTCATATAATATTTGCCCTTTTGTGTCTGGCTTATTTCAGTCAGTATTCATGTCGTAGTATGTATCAGAACATCCTTCCTTTTTTCAGCTGAATAATATTCCATTGTGTGTATATACCACATATTGTTTATTCTTCTTTTGATGGACGCTTGGGGAATTGTGGGACATTGGAGAAGAATAGAGGGGTATTTACCGTTTACTTTGTTCTGTGTGAAGTTTTATACTATTGACAAATATCACCTAATTAAACAAGTACAATAATGTCACTTGATTGGTTGGAGGGTCTAGCCATGATTTATTTGAGCTCATCTGAGTAAAGAACATTTTAGATTCATTGCCTTAAAACTTTTTTCAGGCACTGCTTGACTAAGTTATATAAAGATGTTATGATATGAACTGTGAAAGTAATATTAGAAGAGATTTTTCCAGGCTATGTGTAGTGTGACAGAAAAAGTGAGGACTTCGCCAATTTATTTCTCCGTAATAAAGTATAATACGAAATATAATGAAATAACAAGAAGAATGTTAGCTTTGAAATTCCATCAAATATCCCTACAATCAGAATTAGCCACTTAGAAAATAGCTTATAATAATAACTGTATCATTTATTAAGCAAATTGTATGTTCTAGGCACCGTGCTTAACAGTTTACATACATCATTTCATTTCACCTTTTCTATAACTCTATGCTATACTTACTGTCATCCTTACATTCCAGGTAGGACATAAACATTTGGGGGTTTGTGTAACTTGCAGTGGCATTACTATGATTTGAACACAGGCATATCTGACTTCAAAACCAAGGCCTTTTCCTGGGTCAAGTTAGTTTCAAAAAGAATCAGTTTCATCATCTACATCAAGCTTTGTGTAAAATTTTATGTTTTGTTTTTTTTTTTAATTTTAAATTCACCGCTGCTAATGTAGCAATATCACTATTTTAACGTGACTTTGGGAGTAAGACTAAAATATTCTTTAGATGTATGAGAATTAATATGCTTATGCTTGTATTATTGTTGATTTCTAAAATATACTGAGTATCTCTTGATTGTTAGATATTGGATCTACCCTAGCAAGAATGGTGCTTAGGTATCAGATGAAAAGTTCTGTGGAAGAAGGAACAGCCTCGGGCAGCGATGGGAACTTTTCTGAAGATGTACTTGATAAGCTTGATGAATGGACCTTCATTCCTGATTCTTCTGTGGATTGTGTGTTTGGTCAAAGTGATGATCTGGATAGTGAAGGTATTTATTTTAAAAACACTTCCTTTTAGTCCGTTGTTCATTCCCCAAACTTGAGGATTTGGGGATGGTGATGACCACTCTGCCTCTAATTGAGAAGGGGCTTAGATCCCGTGGGGCAGATGGATGGAACTATCTTGCTTGCAGTTGCAGAGACTCTGTTCCTTGGGATGGTTGTTGCCCATCATCATCTCCTTGTTAGTTGTCCTGGGTGGGTCCAGTTAACTGGAGAGTAGCTGTTGCAACTCTGCTGAGATTCAGGGCTCAACTGGCACATGGATGGATCAAAGGTTTAAGTCTCTGGGACATATATTTATCAAGTACAGTGTTAATTATAGGTTCAAATAAAAGGGGCAGAAGAGCCATGTGTAGACAAACTATAAATGAGTCTAACTCTGTTATACTGGGGAACATAAATCCCAAAGTAAGGCCCACTGACAGGGTGCCAATTTCCTGAGCTGTCTGCCCTGCTTATAGTTTCAGGATGTCTCTAGAGCCCTATATGCCCCTTCACAGAAAATTGCCCACTTCCCCCAACCCTGACTGCTGTCAACCATGATCTGCTTTCCATCACTGTAGATTAAATATGTATTTTCTGGAGTTTCATACAAATGGAACCATACAGTATGTTCTATTTTGTGTTTGGTTATTTTCCAGAATGGTTATACAGTTATACTCCTACCAGCAATATATATGAGAATTCAAGTTCCTCTACATCCTTGTCAACACTTGGTATTGTCAATCAATTTGATTGTAACCATTCTAGTGAAGGTGGAATGCTATTTGGCTTTAATTTTGATTTCCCTGATGATTCAGGATATTGAGGAACTTTTAATATTCTTATTGGCTGTTCATATTTCTTCCTTGTGAAATGCCTAATGACTCTTTTGCCAATATTTTATTTTCTTTATTATTGTGTTGTAAGAGTATTTTGTATGTCCTAGATAAAAGTCCTGTTACTGACATATGTATTGCAAATATTTTTTCGTGGCTTGTCTTTTCATTTTCTTAATGATGTTTTTTTCCAAAAGCAGAAATTTATACATTTTAATGACATGAAGTTCTTCAGTTTTTTTTGCTTTTGCTGTTCATTTACGAAAACTTTGCCTATCCCTCAGTTGTGAATATTTTCTCCTTATATTCTCTTAGAAATTTTAAGAGCTTAGCTTTTTTGTTTATGTCTGTTATCCATTTTAAGTTGATTTTGTGTATGGTGTGAATTAAATGTTGGTTTTTTTTTTTTTTCATATGGAGATCCAGTTGTCCTAACAGCATTTGTGGAAGGTACTCTCTTTCCCATCATATTACCTCTTTGTCAAATTTAATTGACTGCCTGTGTAGGTTTTATTTCTACTTTCTTGTTGAGCCTTTTTTTTTTGTCACTAAAGGATAATGGAAATGCTTTTCTGTATTTATTGAAATGGTCATATTTTCTCCTTGATTTTGTTAATAAAATGAATTATATTGATTTATTTTCTAATGTTAAACTAAATTTGCATTCCTTGAATTAATCTCACTTGGTCATAATATATTATTGTTTTATATATTATTCAATTTGATTCGTAAAAACTTGGTTAAGGGCTTTGCATCTATAGTTTCATGTTTCCTTGTAGATATGAGAGTAATGTGGGCCTCATAAAATTTCTGAAAGAGTTTGTGTAGCATTATTTTCTTCTTAAATGTTCAATAGAATTGACCCGTATAGCTAGCTATGTATGGAATTATTTGGGTGGGAGGTGATTTTTAATTGTAAGCATAATTTTAATATATTTGTGGTCATTTCAATTTTCTAATTCTTCTTTAATCAGGATTAGTAATTTGTGACTTTTAATAAATCTGTCTATTTCATTTAAGTTGCCAAGTGTATTGAAGTTATTCATGATTTTCTTATTATCCAAATAATGTTTGTAGGGTCTATAGTGATTTCTTCTCCTTTATTTTTGACATTAGTAGTCTGTGTCTCTCTCTATTTCTTGATCATTCTAGTTAAATGTTGATCAACTTTATTGACCTTATCAAAGAATCAGATTTTGTTTCATTGATTTTCTCTTTCATTGATTTTTGCTCTAATCTTTATTACTTCCTTTTTCTTATTTTGATTTTAATTGGCTCTTCTTTTTGTAGATTCTTAAAGTAGAAGCTTAGATCATTGATTTTAGACCTTTCTTATTTTCATAAACATATAAAGGTATATGTGCCCTTCTAAGCCACTATTTTAGCCACATTCCACAAATTTTGATCTGTTCTATTTTCATTCAGTTCAAAATATTTTCTAATTTCTTTTGAGATTTCTTCTTTGACCATGGATTATTTGGAAGAGTGCTGTTTAATTTCCATGTATTTGGAGATTTTACATACAACTTTTTGTTATTGGTTTCAAATTTCACCTTGTAGTCAGAGATTCTGATGATTTCAATTTTTAAGTTTACTGATATTTGTTTTGTGGACTATCGTAGTTTGGTTATTGCTCCATGTGCGACTTGTTAGGAATGTGTATTCAGCTGTTGTGTCAAATTGATTAGGTCAAGTTGTTTGATACTGTTTTTCCAGTCTTCTGTGTCTTTACTGATTTTCTCTACTTGTTTTATTTGTAAAAGGCACACTGAAATTATAATGGTGGATGTGTTTATTATCCTTTTAGCTCTGTTTATGCTTTGTGTATTTTGAAGCTCTGTTGTTGGGTACATCAATATTTATTATTATCATTTCTTCTTGATGAATTAACCCCTTTGTATTGATCTAGGCTTGCATCTAGTATCATTTTCTTCCTCCTTAAACACTTGTTTTCACTTTTTTTTTTTTTTAGTGCAGGTCTGCTGGAAACCCCTATATAGATATCTGGAGCTCTTTTTTCCATATCTCTGTCCCAGAACTTCAAGTTGTCTTAGTCTCTGAGAACTCTGATATCCATCCCCTCATCTCAGAAAAGCAATCCAGCTCTTTTTTTTAAAAATCAATTTTATTAATACATATTAATAAAGCATACAGTTCCTCAAAGGTATACAATCAGTGATATTTGCTATAATCACATAGTTGTGCGTTCATCACTTCAATCATTATTAGAGCATTTTCATTATTTCAATATTAATAATAATAAACAAACAAAAAACACACAAAGAAACAAACAAGAAAATTCCTCACCTCTCAATCTCTCTGTGCTTCCCTCACTGTATATAGCTGCTGTTTCTGGCTGTTCTATCCAAAGTATATAATCAATGGCTTTTAGTATAATCACAATGTTGTACATTTATCATCTTAAAAATTCTAGAACAATTTCATTAGTCCAAAAAGAAAGACTCCAAACCCCTTAGCATTCCTTCCTCAGACCTACATAACAACTGATCTTTCATCTTAATCAATTGATTTATATTTACATTTTATGCAAATGGAATCGTATAACATGTAGTACTCTGGATCTGGTCTCCTTCACTTAGTATAATGTTTTTTTTTTGGTCTGATATTAACATTGTGTAGTATTAATTTACATTTGTTCAGCTTCAAGGAAAAATGGTCTTAAATATACAGTTCTACCCATGTTCATATTTCACACAATATATTTAGTTCATAATAGGGCAGTCATACATATTTTTCCTTTTGTGTCCGGCGAAGTTCTTTTTAAATTCCTTCTTCCTAAATAAATAAATAAATGAAAGAAAATTACAAATACTAAAAAAACAAACGAACAAGAAAATAAATTCCTTCTTCCTGTGTCCGTGGTCTTTAAATTGCCTTCAGGCAAAAATCCAGGGTGATCATAGGACTCACACCATTTGTCTCCTTTCTTTCAACATGCCTGCACTGTTTGCTGCCCAGTGTTTGAATCCATTTGTTTAAAATATTTTGTCTAATATTCTAGTTGTTTATGGAGAATGGTTAAGTATAGCACTTGTTCCTCTGTCATGGATAAGGGAAGAATTCTCTCCAATTATTTTTAAATAAAGAGAAAAATTAGAAATGTTAACATAAAAATAATTATAAAATATACAGTGTTGCTTATGTAAATAATATGCAATAGAACTTCACAAACATAAACTAGGATAACTATGAAAATTTAATAATTTTTATTGAACATATGAATGTAATTAATAATTATGAATTATATTTTCTTAAAATTTTTAAGCTTAAAATAATTTAAGTTATAGGATGAATTAAATTTTAGTAATTAACGAGGAAGAATTGTTTGTATCAATTTCAAGTTTTATATTGACTATCTTAAAGTTGGTTTTTGGATATATAGATTTTATGTTTGGTTTTAGGTACTTAAAATTACTTCTTTATGCTTCTCAGGTATAAAAAGTGGTGGGTTTTAAAAATTTATAAAGTTTTAATAGTGCCTTCACATTGTTTTTCATTAGTTATAGGTTTTGTTTATTGATCATAATTTCTTGGCAAGCCATAATTTTAAAAGGATTTCTTATCCTTTGTCTTTCAAAACAATTATTACAAATTAAATTCATTGTATTTTTTTAAAGTCAGTCTATAAGTGAAGCTTTAAGAAATTCTGATAACAATGTATTCAAGACTGCTAAACATTAAATAATTTAAATATGTGATTCCAATATTTAAGGCATGGATTTTTTTCCTGCTCATCTTTATCCAGCACTTACTCAGTGTCTCGTGTATGACAGCCATTCAGTAAATATTTGTGGATGAAGAAAAATGTAGTTAAATTTTGAAAAGGAAATCTCACATGGCTTATCACTTCAGTCTAAAGATATTACAAATGGAATTGTGTTATTTGCATTTACAAAAATATGTTTACTCTTTCATGATTCTTGCATCTTGTGATTAAGTCAGCTTTTCTTACTATTCTTTATGTTCTTTAATTGTTTGATAATAGGAAGCGAAGGCTCATTTCTTGTGAAAAAGAAGTCAAATTCAATTAGTGTGGGAGAATTTTATCGAGATCCTGTCTTGCAGCGTTGCTCACCAAATTTGCAAAGGCATTCCAATTCATTGGTAAGTAAATTGTGATTTACAATTTTAAAATGCTGTGTGTTTTGTGCTGACATTCTCTGGATAAAATTATGTGTCAAAGATTATTGGTGCAATTAAAAAAAAAAAGACCATTGGTGCAGAAAGTACCTGAATGATTAAAACTTTATATACATAATTAGAAAACAAATTAGACATAGATGATGTTTGTAGGCTTTTGAGCATGTGGAGTATAAATTTATTTGGGGTATATGTGTCTTGAATACAGTTATTCACAGTGGCTTTTGTTCTTCAACTTTTCAGAGCTCCATGTCCATAGAGCTCCTGTTAGGTCTGTCCCTAATAGTGTTGGTTGGTCCCATTGGTACTCTAGCTACAAACCTTCTAGTGATTTCTGAGAAAACCAGCTAGAAGCTAGAACCTGAAGGATGCTGAGCAAAATGGAATAGCGTAATTTCATTGTTCATTAGATCATATATTTGTTTTGTATATTCAGAATCAGTTAATTTCCTTTTTATTTTAGAAAACCATTATTATTTTAACCTCCTATATGTTTAGTAACTGTGGAAGGACTGCGGCATAGTTGCATGAGGAGTTTGGTAATTCTAGTTGAGAAAATTGAGAGCCACTGATTTTTCAGATTCGTTTTGAAAGATCTTTGCTAACCTGTCCTCTAATTTTGATCATAATTCAATGTTACAATATGGGGGTTCTTTTATGTTGCTTACCTTAAAATGGGTGAAATGAATTACTACAGACAGGTAGGTTAAATTAGCTCTCAGTCTTTCTGTAGGCCAGCTCTACTTTATAAAAACAGCTTAGTGAGAAAAATTAGTTTGGTTGTTAAGAGAAATTATATATTATAATATATAATAACAGTGATTTTAATATGAACTTCCTCATTTGTTTAATAGGGTCCTGTACTTGATCATGAAGATTTACTAAAGCGAAGAAGAAAAATATTATCTTCAGATGATTCACTCAGTACGTATTTGGAAATGATGACGAATAAATAGATATTTTGGGCAGAATATAGTGCTTTGTTAAATTTACTCTGATTCTTTACATTTTCTTGGCACCAATTTAATTTTTTTTTAAGATTTATTTTTTATTTATTACATATCCCCC
>PVKH010035862.1:0-11676 GCA_004027955.1 Chaetophractus vellerosus
ATGTGCTCTCTCTGGCTGCGGGGCCCCGGGATCCTGAGGAGGGAGTTTCCCCAGAGCACCTGGAGCGACTCCTAGGCCAGTTGGGCCAGATGCTGCAGTGTCGCCAGGTGAGCCGTGGCATCCTGCCACACTAACGATGCTTTTGTGTGTCCTTTGTCTAGCATCTAATAACTAGAACCCCATTGGCTGAGGGCTGCTGCTCTAAGGATGGTGGTTATGTCTAGGCTCTTCCTTCTTTTTCTCCCACAGTTCCTGTGCCCACCTGCTGAGCAGCATCTGGCAAAGTGCTCTGTGGAGTTAGCTTCCCTCCTTGGTATGGTTCCTTCCTTTCAAATCATTCTCTTACCAGATCCCCCAAATCTCAGGGTTGGGTACAAGCAAGATTAGAAACATGGAACCTTCTTCTGCTCTTTTTCCTCCCAGGGGCCAGGCAGGTGACCCTGCCTCCATTTCTTAAAGCATAGCTTTTCTCTGTGCTCACAGTTGCAGACCAAATCCCGGTCCTCGGACCTCCTGCACAGCACAGGCTGGAAAAAGGGCAAGCTCGAAGGCTTCTCTACATGTTGCTTTCCCTGTGGAAGGAAGACTTCCAGGTGCCAGTTCCACTCCAGCTGCTGCTGAGCCCAAGAAATGTGGGGCTTCTGGCAGATACTCGGCCAAGGGAGGTGAGTCAGTCAGGTGGGTGAAGGGGAACCAGTCATGTTCTTATGCCCACCCCCTTCATCTCAATTCCTTTATGACCTGCATCTTCTCTAATTCCACCTTTTCTGGCACCTGTGATCATCTTTCATTTCCTGCCAAGATGGACTCCCTTCATCTCTCGGGTCTCCTCTCCTCAGCAGCTCTGTCCTATAACAGATCTGAACCTTGATCAGTCACGGTCAGGGTGTTGTTCACCTCCCAACATCCGTGACATTCTCCTTGGTGTGTTGCAGTGGGACCTGCTGCTGTTCTTGCTCCGGGAGCTGGTAGAGAGAGGTCTGATGGGACGGATGGCAATAGAGGCCTGCCTGGGCAGCCTCCATGAAGCCCAGTGGCCAGGGGTAAGGAGTCCTCATCGCCTTCTTACATGCAAATGGGTCATATATGGAAGCAAATGATGGGGCCTGGCATTCTTAGGATCTTCCCAGAGCAGAGTAGATTTTTGTCGAGTGTCTTCACAGCCATCCTGAAAGTGGCTGTTAGGGTTAGAGCCTTTACATTTGAGTAGCTACTGTATGAAGGACTGAGCCAGTGGAGAAAGGGCAGAGGGAAGGCAGGCGTTGGTTAGAAAGCAGCATGGCTTAATGAGCCTGCTCAGCTGGTACTTAATGCTTTTTTTGATTTGGGGCAAAATAGTTAATCTCAAATCACAGGGTTTGTGTCCTGATGACGTAATGTGCATAAAGTGATCTGGCACATCAGCACTCAGTAGATGGTAACTGTCAGCAGAGCCAAGAATACATTTTGTTCAGAACGGCACTGGACAGTCATGCCTGAGTCTCCTTGCCCTAAAAAAAAAAAAGGTTTCAAGTCCATTTCAGTGCAGAAATGGAAAAAATAACGTAACTAGGCTGTCTACTCATTGGTTAGCTGGTGTTAGATATTTAGGATTGCTTTTCAGTAGAAAGGAAGAACCATCCAAAATTCTATGTCTGCCCTCTCTATCATCTTATTCATTCTCATTCCAGGATTTCTCTGAAGAATTAGCAACACTGTTCAACCTGTTCCTAGCTGAGTCCCACATGCCCCAACCCCAGCTAAGAGCATGTGAGCTGGTGCAGCCAAACCGGGGGACTGTGCTGGCCCAGAGCTAGGGCTGAGAAGAGGCCCCACCGTGGGTGTCTCACCACAACTCTGGATCCCTGCCAAGAGCCCAGTACCACCCCAAGTGCTCACTTCTGACTCTTGCCGGTGCCCTTTCCCTGAGGGTACATTAGGGAGTGGCTGAGTCTGTAATCTGACTCCCTGCTCAGATGTGAAGGAAGTGTGTGGCTGCTTGGCATCCCACCAACACCTGCAGGCTTGCCACCAGTGTGGCAGAGAGTTCACCTTCAGGATCATGGTGAAAACGCCTTGTGACTTCAGTCCTGGAGCAGAGGAGTTGGTGTTATAACCTGGATATGAAATGAAATGATGCTATCCCAGCATCTCAAAGCTTCGTGGTGTGGGGAAATCATGACAGAGGCAAATGACTTCCTGTTTAACTTATGAGGAAAATTATATAAATTTGAGAGTCTAGGTTTTCTTACCACCAGGAGCTGGACTGCCATCTCCTTAAAAGGCACAACAGATAAGATAGGACTCACTGGCCTGCAACCTGACTTTACCCCTGTACCTCCCCCAATCCAAGGACCAAGCACAGGGCGGAACATCAGAGATTTTTCAAATAAACTTTTCTTTACCAAAGGCTTGAAGTCCAGTTATTTTCACAGGTGTGCTTTCTGTTGGGAGTCAGTGTTAACAGGGTGGATTGCAAGCTGAGCTGCCTTACCCTAGCACAGCCCACATTGCTAAGGTTTAGGATAATGTCCAAAGCCGCCTGGACATAGGATACTTCCTGCTCGTTGGTGTACTTGTTTTCTTGGGGATATTTGATTTTGGCTTTGGGACAAGTTCTGGGCTAAAGTTGTTGAGACCATGTCTCTCTAAATGAACCACTGATTTTGATTAAGAAAGCACTGCCAGGATAATATGTCGTTTTCCTATTTTGGCAGAGTGTACAGTGTTACCCTGACTTGGGCAGGCTCTATTGAGGAAAGTAGAAGACAGTGAACCTGCTGAAGTGACTTGCAAAACCTTGTTTGTTCATACGTGTATCTTTCTTGGGAAAAA
This sequence comes from Chaetophractus vellerosus, assembly GCA_004027955.1. NCBI lineage: Eukaryota > Metazoa > Chordata > Mammalia > Cingulata > Chlamyphoridae > Chaetophractus > Chaetophractus vellerosus. The sequence goes on from PVKH010035862.1 coordinate 2,815, forward strand.
CAGTTCATACTGGTCAAAGTGGTCTGTAACCCAAGGAAGGTTACTTGAAGTAAATACTATTCTAGGAAAGAATGAGAATCAATCAGCAATCTAAAGACTATTAACTGAAGGCAGTTCACTGCTGCCTCTGTGCCTTTCCCTCCCCTTCCAGCCTTATCCCTGTCACTCAACTGGTTTCTACATCTGAACCCTATTTTCTAATCTCTTCACTTTCCTTTAAAATCCAATTTATACTACAGGAAGTTCTGAATGCCTGGGAAACAAAAGTTTTAAATATTTTATCATTTCCCTCCTGTGTACAGAATAAGGTGTGCAATAAACCACTGCCCAAGAAAGCTGTTAAGAACGGATGGTAAGAAGCAGCCTGATGGCACGGCTGATGTGTGAAGATGGGACAGGTAAGCCAAGTACAGAGGATAGTCTTTAGCCACAAGGATGCTGGAGTCAAAGGGATGAGCCATAACCCAGGCCAAAGCCCACTGAATTTAAAGCCAAATTCTTGGGAATACAAATGGCCATTTAGCTTGGTCTAATAAGTGTGGTCTCAACAGCCCCATCATGTGGGAACTTATTAGAATAGTAAGTTAATCAGAAACTCAGAGAGGGGCCCAGCAATATGGGTTGTTACAAATCCTTCAGGTGATTCTGATGCACACTTGAGTTAGAGAACCACCGAGCCAAAGCAAAATCCAACTTCATTATCCTCATCAAGAGCTGGATCCCTGGGTTATCTTTCACACATCTGCATTGTTCTACAAGATCAACTTCAGTTAATAGTCTTTAGATTGCTGACTCAAATATCAGGTCTGATGTGATACCCAAAAATTCAGATTCCCATACCTGGTTCTGACTCAGAAGCTCCAGAGGTGCACACCAGGCATCTTACTTTAAAAGCGCTCCCTTTCAGGGTCTTGTGGCTGCTGACAGGTGTGGCAGATAACTGTTAGGGACCCCTCCCTCAGGTTCATATTTGCGGTGCAGCTGGCAACATTGGGCAGTTACTCTGGTAGCTTGAAACTGGGACATATGAGTAGGCATTGCCATCATGATTTCCTGGCTAAATTCAACCGTGCTCAAGTATATACTTAGGCTATTCTGGGGTAGTTTTCACTAAAGAAAAGTTCAGAACTTTTTGCTCAGTAGGTCTTAGAGATTTATATGAAAAGGGGGGGGGGTACATAAATATGGTGTCAAATATATAAAATGTTACCAAAAAAGTAAAAATTTACAAGGAATTTTAAAAAATCTTCAATAATACATGAATTAATCTTAGGTCACGGGATTTAAAAGTAAAAAAAAAACGAAACCCTCGAAACACTTTTAGAAAAATAAATCTGCACTATATAGAAGTTTACCTTTTACCACATGTTCTCAATCCTAATGTAGTTACCCTCATCCATCAAAGGCCTTTTGGCAACAGAACTGAAGATGGGAATCTCTCCCACTCCCTTCCACTTCCAGGTGACCATATCGAATATTCAGAGCTCAAATTCAGCCAGGCTGAGGTACAAGTAAACAGCCTATTCTCCATCCCATCTTAGAATAGGTGGGGCTAGGGCTCAGCCTGGAATGCTCAAGAGACCACTGAAGGCTGAGACCAAGACTGATTGAGGTAAAGTAAGGTACGGAACTGAGCTTCCTCCTAACAAACCACTTGACTAGGAGATCCACTTATCCTCTCTCCTACCTTCAAATGATACTTTATCTCTTTAAAAATTCCTCCTGTACTATTAGCAGCCACCATCTGGCTGCTACCCCCAGTCCTCTTCAAAGAGGTAGGCCCCCACCCTGACCTCAAAACTGTCCCATCTACTTCTCAAGAGTGGCTACAGTGCTGTTGGGCAGGCCCTTCCCATTCATTTACTGAGCTCTAGAGAGATGGCTCCATAACTGCATTGTTCACTTCTGCTGACTATGATACAAAGACCCAAATGTCCTCATAAAGGAAGGGGAAGAACAAAGCAAAAATTAATAAAACATTTTGAAAAGCTGCAAGAGGGAGAAAAGATTTTGAATCACTTTTCTGGTTTGTGCAGCTGTTTTTTTTCCAAGCCTTTTTCTGTTTGGTATTGCCAACATTCCATCCCACAGTGGAGCTTGAACGCTGGAGGCAGGTTCAGAGCAGAGTCTCAGCCAGGAGCTCCTTGCTTCCCTACCAGCCCAAGGGCTGGCTGAACTAAGGAAGCACCTTGCCAGAGTATTGCAGTCCCCCAGCTCTGCAGGATGTGCCCAATCCTGGTCCTTGGCAGCTGTCTGCTGTGAGGCGGGAATTCAAGGTGAGAAATTCAAAAGGTGAACTGAGCTTCCTTCCCCTGGAAGGCCAGGTGCCAGCTGTGACCAAGGGTTGACTGGGCTTTGCTGGCAATGCTAAGGCTGTGTTGTCTGCCCAGCGGGTTACAGCAGATCTCCTTGGCTCTTCTTGCGTCAGGGTATAGACAGTGACAAGAAGCTGCCACAGTTTCTCTCTGGAGGATCCTGGGCCTGCACCTCAGCAGTACCGTCTTGACAGTGAGATGCTAACTACCAAGGAAGGAAGCCAGCCTGGCTATAACCAGTGGCTGCTGTTTGATAAAGGAGCTCAAGAGCTGAGGAGGGAAACCTGGCGCACCAAGTTCCACCTGAAATAAAGCAGAGAGGAAAGCATTAAAACTGAACAAACCTGAGAACACATGTCAGGTCAGGGAAAGCTGCAGCCACAAGAAGCCACTGCAAGCTGTCCTGAAAAGTGAAGCTCCTCAGACTGTCTGATGTTCTGGCACTTACAGGCCCCTGGGCTCTGCTCTTCATTTCTAAGCATCAGCTTCATGGGGACCTTCCATTGACAGAGGTCAAGTCAGGGGACTGGGAGTGGGGAGGCAAACAAAATGAGCTCTGCTGATGCTGCTTTAACCTTGCAATGACCCATCCATCTCCTAAGGACACAAGAAACAGCCATAGGAAGTCGGTTGCTGGGCTGTTAACAGCAGCCTCAGAAAAGGTTGATAACTGTCTCATTCCTTCCTCTTGGATTCCCCACTGACTCCCCTGACTACTGACCCAAGAAGCCACTGAGTCTCCAGCTCGCAAAGGACTTTCCCTTAGCCGAAGTTCCTGGTCACTGGGGGATGTTAAACAGCTGGACAGAAAAACCTTATCAGGTTGTTGGGTCAAATTGAGGCCACTGTGAGGCTGACTGCAGGGGTTGTATCACCTGGGACAAGTAGATGACTCTGGTGATCTCCTGCCCTTTCAGGGTGAGTGGCTGCAGGATCCAGGCACTGGGCAGGATCTCTCCACGTACCATTTCTCTGCTAGGTCTTGGCATGGAGGTGTCATACACAGACTGAGCTGCCATGATGGACAGGTGCCCCTAAGGACAGAAAGACACGTGAGTTATGCCTACGTAATTTGAATGAAACCGGGACAGGCTCAAATGCAGTGTCCTGGAAGGCAACGTTGGGCCAGCCTTTAAGCCACTCCCACCCCAGTCCCACACTGCCCTTCCCTCCAGGGAACCTGACTCCCATAGAGATTGCTTCTCACGACATCCCAGCCCAAGTTCTTCCCACAAGATCTTTACCACTAGCAGGGCAGGTACCTCTTTAGCTTCCACGCAGACACAACAGAAATCCCGCGGCTGCGTCAGTGCACACAGGGTGGTGTCACACACCAAATACACTGCAGGGTCAGGGTTGAAGGGTCAGGGGGCACAGATAGACACGGACCGTAACCCTTCCCTGCCCAGGAGCCTTGCTATCACCCCATCTTTCTGTGACCTGACACCAGCTACTAAGCTTGAGTAATCCAGGGACAGAATGAGCACCTGGCCTCCAAAGAGGGCTCCTCCAACCCTGCTCCCTCTGTTCCCTGGCCAGGACCACTGGACATGCCAGGGACCAGGCCCCACAGAAGCCCTCCTGGGGCTTACCCAGGTTGATGCTGTTGGTCACCCGGTGATGCAGCCTTGCCGTCTGGATGGGCTTGTGATACAGGGGCCACAAGGTGGGGTCACTCACAGCTGCCCACACCTGAGACAGCGGCTGGCACACCACACCTGCCCCCAGGAAGCCATGCCGAGTAGAAGAAAACACCTTGTAGTAAAGTTGTACTTCCTGCTCCTCACCCTGATATCTGGGAGAAAACAAGGATGGGGAAGAGGAGGAGGTAAAAGATAGGCCCCAGGGGTCACAAGGAGGAGCTCAGGGTGAGGTTGTCAAGGAACCTGAAGTAGAGAATGAAAAGGAAAAGAGAAGCCAAGCAGAATAAGGGTTAGGACCAAGACACTGTGCAAAGACACTTACTTCCAGCCAGCTGCTGCCTGGTGGCTGAAGAGGTTGTGCAGATTATTTGAACAAGCAGCCATTACCTGGGAACACAGTAGCCACACCCAAATCAGAGGGCACAGCATGAACCAGGCCCCCAGGTTAGTTAATCCAGCCGGTCTTTACTAATTCCCCTTTTCTCAAGGTGGAGAGCTGCTGAAGAACCCACTTCAGACTTGGTGGCCCTAATACTCCCTCCCTTTTCCTCCTTTTTCTTCCTTCCTACCATCCACTCCTACCTAGCAGGGGTCTGGTTAAAGAAAGGGTGAGAAAGAGGGGGAGTGGTTACTCACATCAGCCATAGAGATGTCCACGATGTGCTTGGCCAAATCCTGGTAGGAGGAGGAGAAACAGGGCCCCAAGCCAGACAGGCTGGATGGGGAACAGCTGCAACTGCGCAGGGAGGCTCTGTGGCCTACAAGAAATAGGTGGGAGGCTCTGAGATGACCCTGAACATCAGGGCCTCAGAAAAGCAAGCGCCTTCCAGTAAGGACAGTGACTTGCGAGGCTGACACCCTCAGACTAGTGACTACGTAGGATCTAGCATTAGCCCTCAAAGTCTCCAAACCAGGTAGATGGCTAATGGCCAGCCCACCACTCACCATAGGCTGAGCTCTTCCAAGTGGACCCAGCCAGATACAGATGCTTGTTCCTCACTGCAGTACAGCCCCGCCCAGCCCCTATCCAGGGCTCCCTGGGACCAGATGAGTTCATGTTCCCCTGCAGAAAACAGTATATTCAGGACTGGAGCACAGGAAGGAAGATGGAGAAAGCAGAGCACCAGAAAGCAAACACAGAATCATCTTCTCTGGCTCTTAACTGTATCTAACAGTTTCCAACATAAAGGTGCAATTGAAAAGATCTTCTCTATTTGCATTATAGGAAGCTGGGGTGCCTGCAAGAAGTGAACATCAACCAAAATCAGTCCCTGGACAATTTCTCCTTACCCTCCATGCCTCAGGCCCAAAAGTTACTTTTAGGAGAGTTCCTACAGGGATCAAAATAAAATAGGGCCTAAGAGCACTGGGTACTCTGCCTGCCTACCGACCCGGGGATTAGGAGGCCCTCTGCAACACTGGAACTGAGTTTCGTGTAGGTAGCAGACAGAACCCAGATAGGAGGGGGGATAGGGAAGAAAGCTTAACCTTTGGCCTCTGCCCCAGGTACAATAGTTAAGCCAACGGTCTAATCTGGGCCCAAATGAGCAAAATCCTGTATCTGCAACATATCACCCACCCTCACCTCAGCCAGTTACTTCATGACATGACTCTTGTCCTCTGCTGAATCTAACAGGTACTCACTACCCTACCTCTGCCATCTGTTCTTAACCTGTGGATACTTTAAGGCAACAAAAGGTGAACCAAGACAGTTCTGTTTCCATCCTCTTCCTTCCCTTCTGCTGCAAGAGCGGAGTGGTCGCTTCTACTTTAGGCAGGTCCTTCCCCCTGGGACTTAGATCTTGTGCCACCTTCTCAGGAAACTTTCACAACTGATCATCTCCTTTTTCACTTGTTTCTTCCACCTATCCTCCACTGGATTGCTTCTATTAGTATTTAACATGCAAACATTTCTCCCATCTTTTAAAACCTCCCTTAATGCTACTTCCTCCACCATAATCTTTTTGCTCTCTTGCCATTTAGAGTTACACTTCTTAAAATGATTGTCCCTGTTTGCTGTCCATAACCCACGTCTCACTTCTGAGCCCACTCGAATCTAACACTGGCCTCAACAGCCCACCAAACCGCAGTCACCCCTGACGTGTGTGGCTGGGTCTGGTGAACGCTCCCAGCCCTCACATTACTGACCTCTCACAGCAGGCTCTGGCCCAGCAGGACTCTCCCTGTACTTGAGACAGTCCTCCTGCTCTTGCTCCCACTGCCTTGGTGACCTTCCTAGCACCCTTTGCTGGCAAATCCTCCTCCATCATAAATTGACATTTTGGAATTCTTGCCAAGATTGAAGCCTAGACCCATGTCCACCATGAAGATATAACAGTCATAAATATCTGCACCTAACCAGGGTGACCCAAAATACATGAAACAAACTCTGGCAAAACTGAAGGGAGAAATAAACATTTCTACAATAATCATTGGAAACTTCCACACCCCACTCACAACATTAGGTAGAACAACTAGACAAAAGATTGACAAGGAAACAGAGAACTTGAACAATATGATAAACAAGTTAGACCTAACAGACATATACAGAACACTGCATCCAAACTCAGCGGGTTATACATTCTTCTCAAGTGCCATGGATCTTTCTCCAGGATAGACCACATGTTAGGTCACAATACAGCTCTAAATAAATGTAAAAAGACTGAAATACAAAGCACCTTCTCAGATCATAATGGAATGAAACTAGAAATCAATAATAGACAGGAAAAAAGTAAATTCGCAAATCTGTGGCAGCTGAACAACACACTCCTAAATAATCAGTGGGTCAAAGAAGAAATTGCAAGTGAAATCAGTAAATATATTGAGACAAATGAAAACAAGAACACAATGTATCAAAACTTATGAGATACAGCAAAGGCAGTCTTGAGAGGGAAATTTATAGCCCTAAATGCCTATATTAAAAAAGAAGAAAGAACTAAATTCAAAGACTTAACTGAACTAGAGAAACTAGAAAAAGAACAGCAAATTAATTCCAAAGCAAGCAGAAGGAAAGAAATAATGAAGGTTAGAGCAGAAATAAAAGAAAATGAGAACAAAAAAAAAATCGAGAAAATCAACAAAACCAAAAGCTGGTTCTTTGAGAAGATCAATAAAATTGACAAACCCTTAGCTAGACTAACAAAGGAAAAAAGAAGATACAAATAAATACAATCAGAAATGAAAGGGGGGAAGTTACAAATGACCCCACAGAAATAAAAATAATCATAAGAGGATATTATGAGAAACTATATGCCAACAAACTAGACAACCTAGATGAAGTGGACAAATACCTAGAAATGCACAACCAACCTACACTGACTCTACAAGAAATACAAGAACCTAACAAACCAATCACATTTAAGGAGATTGAATCCTTCATCAAAAATCTCCCAGCAAAGAAAAGTCCAGGACCAGATGGCTTCACAGGTGAATTCTACCAAGCATCATTTAGAAAAGAATTAACACTAATCCTGTTTAAACTCTTCCAAACACTGAAGAGGAGGGAAAATTACCCAACACATTTTATGAAGCCAACATCACCCCAATACCAAAGCCAGATAAAGATACTATAAGAAAAGAAAATTATAGACCAATCTCTCTAATGAACATGGATGCAAAAATTCTCAACCAATTCTTGCAAATCGAACCCAACAGCATATCAAAAGACTTATACATTGCGACCAAGTGGGATTTATTCCTGGTATGCAAGGTTGGTTCCAAATAAGAAAATCAACCGAAGTAATACACCACATTAACAAATTGAAGGAAAAAAAACACATCATCATCTCAATTGATGCAGAAAAGGCATTCAACAAAATCCAGCTTCCTTTTTTTTAAATAAAAACACTTTAAAAGATAGGAATAGAAGGAAAATTCCTCAATATGATAAGAGGCATATATGGAAAACCCACAGTCAACATCATACTCAATGGGGAAAGGTTGAAAGCTTTCCCTCTAAGATCAGGAACAAGACAAGGATGCCTACTGTCACCATTGTTATTCAATAGGGTATTAGAAGTTCTAGCTAGGGCAATTAGACAAGAAAAAAAAAATTAAAGACATCCAAATAGGAAAAGAGGAAGTAAAACTCTCACTGTGTGCAGATGTCATGATCCTGTACTTCGAAAATCTTGAAGTATCCATGACAAAGCTACTTGAGCTAATAAATGAATTCAGCAAAGTGGCAGGATACAAGATCAACATGCAAAAATCAGTAATGTTTTTGAACACTAGTACTGAACAATCTGAGGAGGAAATAAGGGGGAAAATTCCATTTTCAATAGCAACAAAAAGACTGAAATACCTAGGAATTAATTTAACCAAAGAAGTAAAGGACCTATATGCAGAAATCTACAAAACAATGTTAAAAGAAATTTTAAAAGACCTAAACAAATAGAAAGACATTCCATGTTCATGAATTTGAAGAATAAATATCGTGAAGATGTCAATCTTACCTAAACTGATTTATAGATTCAACGCAATACAATCAAAATCCCAACAGCTTACTTTATAGAATTAGAGAAGGCAATTACCAAATTCATTTGGAAGAGTAAGTGCACCCAAATAGCCAAGGCATTCTAAAAGAGAAGAGTGATGTGGGAGGAATTTACCTGATCGTGATACATACTACAAAACCATAGTGGTCAAAACAGCATGGGGGCCGGCTGTAGCCCAGTGGATAGGGCACCGGCACACCACATGGGAGGCCCCAGGTTTGGTTCCCGGGGACCTCTCCAAGCGGGCAGACTGCCTTGAGGGGGCAAGCCGCTGTGGGCAGGGCAAAGCCACCGTGAGCAGGGCAAAAAAAAGCCGCCATGGGCAGGGCAAGTCGCCCGCAAACGGAGCCAAGCTGCCCGACTCGGCGCGTCGCCGCAACTGGGGGAGACAAAAAAGCAGACATAGAA
>PVKH010035863.1:0-11675 GCA_004027955.1 Chaetophractus vellerosus
ATATATTTAAATAAAAGGAGAAAGAAGGAATAATTCTGAAAGATGTATAATAAAACTTAGTAGAATTACCAGTGATTTTAGATTTTTTGCTTATCTGTACTTTCAAATTTAAATATATGCATCTAATAAATATATTATCAAATAAAGTCTTTTTTCTTTTAAGAGAAAGAAACAAGTTCTAAAAGTTTACCCCAAGCTTAGCCCAAGATCACACAGGTGGAGCTGAGGTTTGAACCCAATCTGTTTCAAGTCACAGCCTAAGCCTGTCTGTAACACCACCACACCCTCTCCCAGAAAAGCAGCTGCACTCGGCCCAGAGGCCGCTACTAAAATTAATCCACCAGGACCAAGGGGCTCTGCATTCCAGAAAAATAGCGGGGTTAAGTGCAGAGTGCCTGGGAAATCCAGCTTCATCTCTGCAGAAGCATGGTCCTTGCTCAAGATCAGTTATTTCTAGCTTCTTGTGAGGAAGACGCCGCCTTTCCCTCAGGCTGTTCTTTAACCAGAAATAGAGCTGCCTCTGCCCACCCCCACAGGGTACAGGTGGCCGAGCACCCTGGCAGGAGGCTCCGGGTAACGCAGTACTAGCAAGCCCACCTCTAAGTCACGCTGCCTCCAGGAGACGAGGGTGACAGGAAGAGAGCAGGAAGCTAGAAGCCACGAGCCATGGCCTGGTTAGGCCCCTCGGAGCAGCAAGGACCAGGTGCAAAAGAGCTCCAGGGTGGAGAGACCTGGGTTCTGATCCCAGCCTCTCTACGTAACTATGACCTTAGGAAAGTGACTCGACTTCTCCAGGCCTCAGCTTGAGAATAAAGATACCTCACAGGGTTGTTTTTTTTTTCCTAAATGATCTATGTATAGAAGTGACCCATTAATACGGCTCATCAAAACATGCCCTCTCACGCAGAGGTATTTTGCTTGGCAAGCAATGATCTAATTGTATCAAGTGCTCATTATATCACACTGTCTTCATTTTTTTCTGCCTTCAAAGCAACAGAAATTCCTTATATGGGTACCTCACTTTCCACTTTCCAGAGGGCTTTCGCATTGTCTCACTCAAGCCTCACAACACTCAGTGAGGCGGGCAGGGACCCGATCCCCACTTCACACACGAGGGCCCAAGGCCCCGAGCTCACAGCTGGTAAGCAGCGAGGCAAGTCTCCAGGCCACAGGCTTCCTGGCCAACACCCTTTCTTCAGCGCCTTGTTTTGGGTTCCCTTCCCGACCGCCGCCTGACTCACCCTTTCCTGACACAAAACCTGAACTGTCCTCTCTCCAAAGTCAGAACAAGTAATCACTGTAAGAGTCATGCTCAGAAATGTTAAAATAGGTGGCTCTGGGTATCTGGTGGGGGATGTGGGGTGGGGGATGTTGGAGCATTATTTTTGTAGCTGTTCTGTAAGTTGGAAAGTATTTCAAAATAAAACATTTTTAAAAAAGTCAAAATCCTTCCCTTCAATATAAAGACATTCTTCCAACAGATATTTAGGAGACACTTTCCCATGGAAGGCCCCGTGCTAGACTATGAGGAACAGAAAGAGAAGTGCATCGGCCTCTGTCCTCGGCGTCCCTGCTCGGATGGGCGGCGGCAACCCCAGCCCACTCTCCGCCACCTGAGCTGGAGGGGCCGCTGCGCAGTTGGCTGGCCGTGCTGGGCTTTGCTGCAAAATTGTTTGGGGCAGTTTCACCTCACACCTGCCACCCTCAGGAGCATCTAGGGAAGGGCCTGGGATGGTTCACTCTCTGTGTCAACTTGGCTAGGCGATGGCGCACAGCCTCCAGCCTAGACGCTGCTGTGGGTTTTTTGTAGATGAGGTTAGCATCTAACACCAGCTGACTTGAGTAAGGGAGAATACCCTGGATGATGTGGACAGGCCTTATCCTGTCAGCTGAAGACTTTAAGAGCAAAAAACCGAGGTTTCCCAAGAAAGAAGGAATTCTGCCATATGACTACAATGTCAACTCTTGCCTGAGTTTCCCGCCTGCCGGTCTCTCCCACAGGTTTCAGAGACTCAGCACTGCAGCATCAGATCTTGCCAGAGTTTCCTGACTGCCGGCCTGCCCTATGGACTTATCCGCCCCCACGATCACATGAGCCAACTCCTTAAAATAAATCTCTTAACATACACACACACATACCACGGAGATATTGTGGGTTCGGTTCCAGACCACTGCGATAAAGCAAATATCGCAATGAAGTCACTCACACGATTTTTTGGGTTTCCCAGTGCTTATGAAAGTTATGTTGATACTAGACTGTAGTTTATTATGTGTGCAACAGCATTATGTCTAAAAAGACAATGTATATACCTTAATTAAAAAATACTTTCTTGCTAAAAAATGCTAACCATCATCTGAGCCTTCAGCGAGTTGTAATCTTTTAGCTGGTGGAGAGCCTCGATGTTGATGGCTGCTGACAGATCAGGGTGGCGGTTGCTGAAGGTTGGGATGACTGAGGCAGCTTCTTCAAATAAGACAACAATCAAGTTTGCTGTATCAGTTGACTCTTCCTTTCACGAAAGATTTCTCTGTGGCATGGTATGCTGTTTGACAGCATTTTACCCCCAGTAGAACTCCTCAAACCTCTCAAACCCTGCCACTGCTTTATCAATGAAGTTGACGTAATACTTTAAAACCTGTGTTTTCATTTCAACAATGTTCACAGCATCTTCACCAGGAGCAGATTCCACCTCAAGAAACCACCTTTGGGGGGCGGCTGTAGCCCAGTGGATAGGGCACTGGTTCACCACATGGGAGGCCCCGGGTTCAGTTTCCGGGGGCCTCTCTGGGTAGGCAGACCTCCTTGAGAAGGGCAGACCACCTTGAGAAGGGAAAGCCACCATGGGTGGGGCAGAGCCACTGTGGGCAGGGCAAAGCCGCCACAGGCAGGGCAAGTCACCCGCGAATGGAGCGGAGCCGCCTGCGAATGGAAACAGAGCCGCCCGTGAACGGAGCAGAGCCGCCTGCGCAGTGAGCTGACTCCGCGCGTCGCCGCAATGGGGGGAGACAGAGCAGACACAGAAGAACACAAAAATGAACACAGCAAGAGCAAGCAGAAAGGGGGGGATATATAACAAAAAATATATATATGACAAAAACAACAACAACAACAACAAAAAACCACCTTCTTTGCTTATCCAGAAAGCAGCAAGTCCTCATCTGTTCAGGTTTTATCATGAGATTGCAGCAATTCAGTCACATCTTCGGGCTCCACTTCTAATTCTAATTCTCTTGCTATTTCTACCACATTACCAGTTACTTCCTCCACTCAAAGTCATCCATGAGGGTTTGAATCAATTTCTTCCAAACTCCTGTTAATGTTGGTATTTTGACCTCCTCACATGAATTATGAATGTTCTTAATGGCATCTAGAATGGTTGAGTCCTTTCCAGGTTTTCAATTGACTTTGCCCAGAGCTCTCTATGGCAGCTGTATTAGTCAGCCAAAGGGGTGCCTTTGTAATGTACCAAGAATTGGTTGGTTTTTATAAAGGTATTTATTTGGCATAGAAGCTTATAGTTCCAAGGCCATAAAGCATAAGTTTCTTCCCTCACCAAAGTCCATTGCCACATGTTGGAGCAAGACAGCTGCCAACGTTTGCCAGGGTTCAGGCTTCTTCAGTTCCTCTATTCCTGGGGCTGTGTTTCTTCCGGGCTTAGCTCCTCTGCTTGCTCCACAAGGTCAGCTGTAGACTATCAGGCAAACGGCTCACTTATCTTCTCCCGGGGCATCCTCTGCAACATCAGAACTGCTTCTCAAAAACTGCTTCTCAAATCTACTCCCTCTGTCTTTTGCCTTGCCTTTTATACTTGAGGCCACACCCACTGAGGGGCGGGGCTCAACGCCCTACTGACGTGGCCCAGTTAACGCCCTAATCATAACCTAAGCATGCCCAGATTAACAGATCAGTTTACAAGCATGATTCAATATCGATTTTTGGAATTCATAAAACATCAAACGGCTACAGCAGCTATAGCCTTATAAAATGTATTACTTAAATAATAAGACTTGAAAGTTTAAATGACTCCTTGATCCATGGGCTGCAGAATGGATGCTGTGTTAGCAGACGTGATAACAACATAAATCTCAATGTACATCTCCATCAAAGCTATTGGGAATAGTGTCTTCATCAGCCCAGGTGTACGGTCAATGAGCAGTAATATTTTGAAAGGAATCTTTTTTTTTCCCCCTGAGCAGCAGGTCTCAACAGTGGGCTTGAAATAGACAGTAATCCATGTTGTAAACAGATGTGCTGTCATCCAGGCTTTGTTGTTCCATTTATAGAGCACAGGCAGAGTAGATTTAACGTAATTCCTAAGGGCCCTAGGATTTTGGGAATGGTAAATGAGCACAGCCTTCAATTTAAACTCATCAGCTGCATTAGTCTCTAACTACAGGGTAGCCTGTCCTTTGAAGTTTTGAAGCCAGGCATTGACTTCTCCTCTCTAGCTATGAAAATCCTACATGGCATCTTCTTCCAATATAAGGCTGTTTCATCTACACTGAAAATCTGTGGTTTAGGGTAGCCACCTTCATCAACGGTCTTAGCTAGATCTTCTGGATAACTCGCTGCAGCTTCTATATCAGCACTTGTTGCTTCAACTTGCACTTTTATATGTTATGGTTTCTTTCCTTAAATTTCTTGAACCAACTTCTGCTGCTTTACACTATTCCTCTGCAGCCTCAACACCTCTTTCAGCCTTTACAGTATTGAAGAGAGTGAGGGCCTTGTTCTGGATTAGGCTTTGGCTTAAGGGAATGTTGTGGCTGGTTTGATCTTTTCTCCTGACTAAAACTTTCTCCATATCAGCAATAAAGCTGCTTCACTTTCTTATCATTCGTGTGTTCACTGAAGTATCACTTTTAATTTCCTTCAAGAACTTTTCCTTTGCATTCACAACTTGGCTAACTGCTTGGCACAAGCTTTCATCGTGCCTTCACTCTCAATGTCCCTTCCTCACTAAGCTTCATCATTTCTACCTCCTGATTTAAAGTGAGAAACGGGCGACTCTTCTTTCGCTTGAGTACTTAGAGGCCATTGTAGGGTTACTAATTGGCCTAATTTCAATATTATTGTGTCTCAGGGATAGGGAAGCCCGAGGAGAGAAAGAGAGATGGGAAATGGCCTATCAGTGAAGTAGTCAGAACACACACAACTTTTATCAATTAAGTCTACCATCTTATATGGGCGCAATTCATGGTACCCCAAAACCATTATAAGAGTAGCATCGAAGATCACTGAGCACAGAACCCCATAGCAGAAATAATAATAATGAAAAAGTCTGAAATACTGCGAGAATTACCAAAATGTGACAGAGACACGAAGTGAGCACACAGTGCTGGAAAAATCACACTGATAGATCTGCTAGATGCAGGGTTGCCACAAACCTTCAATTAGTCAAAAACGCACTACCTGCAAAGCATAATTAAAGAGAAGCACAATAAAACCAGGGAAGCCTGTGCGTATATCCTATTGGTTCTGTTTCTCTGGAGAACCCTGACTGGGACCCAACCACCTGAGCTGGTCCTAACTGGGGCAGCCTGCCACTGCTCCCACGCCCTTCCCCCGGGGAAAGCCATCTCTGTTCAGGGACAGGAAGGCAACGGGAGCGACGTGCTCTCCACAAACAGCAGCCTGTCCTCCTTGCTGCTGCCTGCTGTCCTAGGCATGGGGTTAGGTGAAGCCTGTACTGTCCTCTGTCCAAAGCTGAAGTTTGGAGCGTGCACTCTCAACATACACACCCACTCACACCCATTTCAAACTTCTAAGAGTAACATGCTGTCAGTAAATGGCTCTAACTCGGTCTCTGAATTGGCTGACTCTACCAACTCCCAGGGGAGGTTTTCTTGGGGTTTGTGTTGAGATCTCTTGATTCTCTGGCACTGACAAGCTGCATTGTAAATTCTCTCGTCAAATCTGGATGGCCTGAAATCGGAGGGCTCCTCACACTAGCCCCTTGAGTAATTGTGGCATCTGGAGCATGCTGCCAACGAGAAGACCTGTCTTTGGGACTTTAATAGTGTGATTCCACCTCCCTTCCTGGTTTGCTGTTGCATCTCACTGGATTGGGGGCCCTCTCTCCCCCCGGCTCTCTTTAAACACTCAAGGGTAATTTTTACTCAAAGGCCTCTGAAGTATTACTAAAATAAAAGGCAAAACTACTCCCCCAAGGCAAATCTTCCCCCATCCCCCCTGCCGGGTGGGGAGGGGCTCACATTGACCTTCCCACTTCCAGTGGCACCTCCAGCAGGTGGCAGGTGCTGTGGGGGTGTCAGGAGCAAAAGGGGACGCATTGTCCTGGGTTTGCCATCACTTTTCTCGCAAAGTCACCTCACCTCTCGGGGCCTGGGCTCCCTCACCCACCAAAGGAGGGGAGGGTAAGGCAAGACGGTTTCTCAGGCCCTTTCCAGAGCTCATGTTCCAGGATGGCAGGCTTCCTGCTAGTCTGTGCAGAAGCGTGTTTCTTGGTTTCTTACTCATTCACTCACCATATATTCTGCATCGCCACACTCCGGGTACTCCAGAGACACTGGGACTGAAAAGGAGGAACAACTCCCAGCAATGACAGCAGGAGAAACATGTCCCCTCTGTGAGGCCCAGCGTGAGGACGCCGTCAGTGGGGAGCAGGACAAGGTGAAGCTGAAGATGAGTTAGAGGATGGCCTGGAGTGGGCCAGGCAGGAAAGGCGGAGAGCCGCTGCAGGCCGACGGAAAAAGGACAGAGCGTCCAGGGAACAATGAGGTCTGAGTAGACGCTGAGTGAGGATGGGGGGACGGGGGAGGCACAGGAGACAGGTTAGGGCCAGATGGCAAAGCGAGTCTGGAGTCTTTCCTGGAGGCCACGAGGAGCTGGGGAGGCTTGCAAGCTGAGCACCGTGCTTGGATTTGGCTTTTTCAAGGAAGCATCGTTTGCAAGTGTGGGGAGTTCCAGGGCCACAGGGACAGACCTTAGGGCTCCTCACAGGGCTGCCCAGCCCACCAGGACCACCACCTCACATTCCAGCCAGCCTCATGGCTCAGAGAAGCCCACCAGCAGTTTTTACATCATCAGCAAATGTTGGGGTCTGGTCTTTTCTCTCTGCCTGCCCTTGGGCTGATCATCATCATCATCAATACTGGATACAGCTTCGAGTTTGGGCCCACGGCTCTGCTTCTGTGTGATCCTTCAGCTCCATAATCCTCAGCACAGACCCGGGGGTCAAGCCACCAGGACTACAGTACAGTTATAAAAATGTGTTTTCATCAATTGTAACAAAGTTATCACACCAATGTGCGGTGTTAATAGCAGCATGGAATATGGGAACCCTGTCTTTTATGCACAATTTTTCAGTAAACCCATAACTTCTCTAATAATTAAAAAAAAAGACATGTAGGCTGGAAGTTTGGCCACTTATTAGCTGCTTTATCGTGGGTCCAGTGCTTAACTTCTGAGACTCAGTATCCCCACCTCTAAAATGGGCCCAAACCTCACTATGAGGACAGAGCTTTCACAGTGAGAAAAGCGTAAATATAAAAATACCTAGCACGGTGCCTGGCTTAAAACAAATGCTCAATAAATGTTAGCTTCCGCTCCTTATGTTATAAATTGGGGCAGGAGCTCAGATAAGCCGTTGGAGCACAGGCAAGAGGTGGAGAAGAGGCCAAAGAGAGGAGCAGCTGGGCGGCGGGTGGCTGGTGGGTGGCATGATGTGCATGTTAGGGTTTTTGTCAGTTTGCCTCCACAACCACTGAATTTTCCTACAGCCAAGCGCCCAGAAGTAGGAGTGCTCATGCTGGCAAACCTGGATGAGGTGTGGGCCTAGGCAACAGCCTGATGTAAGTGGCTCTGGCAAGGCTGCCGGCACTTTGGCAGGGGAGCAACGAGTGAAGCCGCATCCGCATCAACACAGACTCATGGGCTCCCGAGACTCTGGGCTCATCCCTGTTTCTTAGCAACTGCCCTATTTGGGGGAACACTGAGTGCCCAGGGAAGCTGGCTCAGAAGCATGTGCAAGCCGAGCAGCAACCCCAATCAACAGAGTGTGCCCCCCGACCTCCCCCTCTGCAGCCACTGAGCACTCCCCCCCATCCTGGCCCCCTTAGGCCACTGATACCTCCTGGGGCAGGGGGAGCAGGTTGGAAGACCTCCACAAGGCAACTCGCTCACTTCCCAGGGCTCCAGGCAGCTTCCGTGACCAGAAGCCTGCAGAGAAGGCCCTGGTTATCCCCTCTGCCCCCAGGCAAAAGCCTAGTTGCCATCTGTTGTAGCTCAAACCATCTGAGTCACTGATGTGACACAAAGGGAAAAAGACACTCAACAAAACACACCAGGCCCTCAACTCTGAGACCAAGGGCTAGACACAGAGGACGCCTTTGATACATAAAACACCCAAATGGGGTCCACAGGAGATGGGTCTTCTGTGGAATTCTGCAACAAATAAAGGTGTTCTAGAAAGCTCTGGGATACAAACGCTTGCTGAATTTTTGTTCTTGCTCCACTCTGACAATACACCATTTTAATTTCACAAAATTTATTTTGGAGAATCAAAGAATTCCACCATGGCCAGGCTTCTTGGCACAGGCGGTTGATCTCAGATGTGTATTAATACTAACATTTTCCTGTCCTGATTGCACACCCAATTTAAAATGAATTATCCGATTACGTTAAGAAGGTGATACCTTCTACTTCCAGGAGTACGCTGCCAATAACTTTGTCTTGACTGTTGTTCTCCCCTAAACCCTCCCCAATTTAAGTAAAGGCTGTTTGGTGCGCTGTGAAGATAAGCCAGGATGTTGCTGTGGAGACGGGAGGATTTTTCAGC
This sequence comes from Chaetophractus vellerosus, assembly GCA_004027955.1. NCBI lineage: Eukaryota > Metazoa > Chordata > Mammalia > Cingulata > Chlamyphoridae > Chaetophractus > Chaetophractus vellerosus. The sequence goes on from PVKH010035863.1 coordinate 8,802, forward strand.
ATATCACCATTTTCATCTCTTGGTGAGAAGGGAGCTGGCAGAGCCTCCAGCCTCCTCCTGAGATGAATGTTCTCCGCCAACAACAACAAGGACAAACGCTCTGTTGGATGGAAAAGGAGCAGGGATCGTGTGAGCTTCCAGGTCTCTCTCTGCAGGAACCTAGAGAGTCCACGGCTTTGGCTTCCTGTGCACAGAAGACAGCTGCCCAGCTTATCCTAATACCAGACGCCCCCACTTCCCTCCTCCAGCCCCAGGCAGTCCCAGAGAGGGGCAGGCACAGAGGCTGATGGTGTAGTAGGGCCAACTCACCCAGCAGAGAGGAAGAGATTCATGGAAACTGGGGGAAAAAGATCAGGTAGGGTCAGGGGGTAAAATGATCACTGCCCTGATGAAGAATGCGAGGAGACAGAGATTTTTTTTAAATTTCTAAAATGCATATCCGATCATGACATGTTCTCGTTTACAACCTTTTATTGGCTCTCCACTGTGATAAGCCGTGAAGTTCCAGCTCTTTCGCATCACATACAAGGCCCCGCGCTCCACACATCAACAAACACAGGGGGCTCGTGTCTTCAATCTGCCCTTGAGGCATTAATCACCAATATTATTTATCACTCACATTTCCAACCTCAACTCTCTCTCTCTTTCATCCTCCAAATTAATATTCCTCAAGGTCCATCCATGCATGAAAAAGTCAAACTCTTTCACACGTCCCTACCTTTGCAAATGCTGTTCCCTTTCTGGGTATATATCCCTTCCTAGCTTGTCCCAGCCTGGTAAACATTCTCATTCCTAAAGACCCAGCTCGAGTATCTTGTCTCTGAGCCCGCACTTGCCTTCCCCTCTGTCCTAGAGGTCCAGTCCTCGTGGTCGAGCCAGCACTTTACACAATGTCCCGTATTATTACTGGTTTTCACTCTGTACCCCCCAATCAGCTGCTGAGCTACTCAATGGGGTGGGGGCATGACATTTTCAAAGGAATGGCTAACTAATCGAAGAAATGGCAGAGAGGAAAGAAAGGGGCCATTCCAAGTAGAGCGAGAGAGACAATGATTACATAGTAGGGGGAAAGCCTAGAACTTACTGGCAGACTGAATAAATGCTGTGAGTGGCAGCAGGTCTTCATGTCACTCAACCTGGGCCAGTAAGATGAGTAAGCAATTGTCAGGGCCAGCCTCTCCCTTCTCTACCTGAAGATGAAGGATTTAAAAAGCTAAGTCTGTCTGACCTGGTGAAAGAGTGAAAGAGAGTTGCTAAACCTGTTAATAAATGAAATCTCTGAAAGAGCTAAAGACAACCTTTATTATAACATCAGGTTGTAAAAGTACCTTCTAGAAGACTCAGTTTGAGCCTAAGGGTGAAAAAAAAACTTACCGAAAAATTCAAACCATTTTAAACTATAATTAACAAACCCATCTCTTAGAGACTGAGGAAAGCAAGGTGTTTGGTACAGGGTGATTCTGAAATGCCCAGGTACAAACCAAATGTCCTGTTTAGGACTCTAACTGGCTCCGGTTGCCACCAGTCATGAGCTCAGAGACAGGCGTCCAGCCATTACCTGCCTGAGTCCATGCTGAAGAGGGGCCTTTCCGTCCATGCCTGGGGGAAAAACACACGCAGCTTCCTGGACTGGGCATCACTCCTTTCCTGTAATTCTAATTGGGTTTGCCCTGCAGGCTCTTCAATAGCTTTAAGTAGGGGAACCAGGTCCTTGGCAGTGCTTATTTGTAAAACCCTGTCCCTCCAGCCTTCCCCAAAGCATGCCTAACGTTCTCACCCTTCACTCACCCAGGACTGGAGACCTCAGGGTCGGCTTATCTTCCCATTTAAGCCATTGATTAAAATCGTTTGCTTTTCCAGGCCAGGGAACTGCTAAATTCCCAGCAACTCTGAATCCCTCCAAGGCAGGACTCATTTTCTTCAACTCTGCCTGCAGCCTGGGAACCCGGTGCAGTGCTTGGCACGTGGTGGACCCACTGTGGCACGCCTGGGATGGAACCAAGTTTCATACCTGTCATGGACTGAGCATATCACGGGGTGCAACTTTCCTTTAGGATTTGCTGACTCGAATCTTTATCTCCAAAGCTCTTCCCTTACGTGTAATTTTGAAAATCTAAATGAAAGCCCAGCAGCATCTAAAATTTATGTCCAATAATCAAAGGCAATGCCTTTCTATTTTAAGTCTTAGCACCTATATAATGTTAATTTCCATTAAGTGATTTGTAGTTGGGTAATGGGCACTTTGTTATTTTATCCATTTGCTCATTTATTTAACATTTACTAAACAACTAATACATGCCAGACTCTGTACAAGGTATCAGCACAAAAAAAGCAGTTAAGCCAGGAGACCACATTGTGTTTTGTACAGAAGACAGCCACGTAAACAGGCAATTATAATGCCATGAGGTAAGCTTCATAAAAACCAAATTTTTAAAAAAGCATTTATTTCCCAGGTATCTGATATTGTGCTAAGCACCTTAAAGCATCCTCTCATTTAAGCTTCACAACAATCCTATAAAGGAAGGTGCTATTAGTATCCCCACTTTCTCATGGGTTAACTGAGACACAGAGCCTGAGTGAGAGCTGGGCTCTAACCTCAGTGGCTAGAGCACATGCTTCAAAGCTCATGCTGGCCCCAAAAGGAAGATGGAGACTCATCCCAGGTGGGGGTGCACAGCTTGGATTCAAAGAGGGCAAGGAAGATCCATTTAAATACTAAAGCATCTTAGTAGTTAAAATTTCAGAACCACCTAAATATATAAAAAGAGCCACCTGGGTTAAAGCAATTATGACCATCCATCTTCAGTTGTTAAAAAAGCATGGCAACAAACAACAGTAAAATAAAAAACAAAAAATTTTTTTAAAAAAAGCATG
>PVKH010035864.1:0-11649 GCA_004027955.1 Chaetophractus vellerosus
GGCATTTACAGCAGGGATATGGAATGAGGTTGTTGAGAGCCAAGAGGTTGCTGAGAGACAAGAACAAAGCTGAGGAATCAAGGTAGGGATGGTCTCCATGGCCAGATGGTGTGTATAATATGAGTTAGGCCATGGGTTTTTGGATACTGTAATTTAACACTTCATAGTGAGAACAATTCCAGGTGATGATGTCTCTGATGTAACAGCATGTGCCACTGTTCATTACCTCCACCCTGAAGCTTTCCTTGATACTCAAATCATATTTCTCTCATTCCTCTGAGCCTGCACATTACTTTGTACTTTTAAATATGCCTTTGTGCATTAAGTATGGATAATATAAAAATTGTCCTAATTCTCTACCCCTCCCTGTTTCCAGACCTTTTGCCAAGCAATTTTATAGTGCCCTCCCACTCCAAGTCTCTTGACCATGTGATTTCCTGTTTTAGTTTCCTAGGCTGCTTAAAGCAAATACCATGAAATTGTTCGGCTTTAACAATGGGAATTTATTTGCTTATGGTTTTGAGTCCAGGAAAATGTCCAAATCGAGCCATCATCAAAGTGATGCTTTCTTCCAGAAGACCGACTACTGGCAATCCTTGGCTCCTCTGTCACATGGCAAGGCATATGGCAGCACCTGCTGGTCTCTCCTTTCTCTTCTGGATTTTGTTGATTTCAGCTTCTGTGGCTTTCTCTCTCCCTCATGTGAATTCTTTCTATTAATAAAGGACTCCAGTAATAGGATTAAGACCCATCTGAATGAGGGGGGTCACACCTTAACTGACTCATCAAAAGACCCTCCTTACAATGGGTTCATACCCACAGGAATGGTTTAAGTTTAAGAACATGTTTTTCTGGGGGTACGTGCGGTTCCAAACCACCACACATCCTTTGGCCAATGACATGTCAGCAAACATGATGTAAACAGGCTGGAAAGGCACTTCAGCAACTGGGACAACCCTAACTTTTGTTGCTCTGAGATAGCCAGGAGAACTTACCTTCTAGAGGATTAAAGCACATATGGAGTAGACTTGAGCCCCTTTGTTGAGCCCAGTTGAGGCCATTCTAGACCAGCCAACTCTCTCTGACCCTCAGCCTCTTAAGCAAGCACAACTACAGCCACCAGAGTTCTCCCAACCATCCGGAGCTCACCATGTGTGAGATACATGAGTGTGCCCAGCCCAGGTCAGCAGAGTCCAGCCCATATCTGCTGAACCCCAAGGACTTTTAAGCTAAATAAACATTTATTTTTGTATGCCATTTTGTTTTTGTGGTTGTTTGCTATTCAGTATTTTGGAGACACTAGATAACTGATACACTAAGTTAACTCTTTTGATATGCTGGAAATTCATTAAGGGCAGAGGCTATATGCTCAACACAAAAGATAAATGATGAAAAATAGGCAAGTAAGTTCTTGCAAGACACTAGATGTTAGGAGACATATCTTGCTTGCTGCATAACCTCATTGAAATTAATCAAGGCCATGTTACACAGTATGAAATAATGATTTGGAAGTGAGTTAATAAAGCTAATCCTTTTTGACCACCAAATCAGGAAATGCAGGGTTTAAAAAGGCAAATTTGGATTCTGAATTGCCCATAATGGAAGATGGAAATTAACTGATTAACGGTGAGTCAGTCCTCCATTTTGCTTTGTGAATTCTGACTGTTTGGTGATAAATTCCAATTTAATTAAAGGCTTGCTTTTCCATGAAGCCAAGAGAATAATGAATAGAAATAAGATAGAATTTTAAAAACACAACAGCATGCTTCACATTACAAATGCACATGTATTTCTGTTCAGCATTATAGAAGTATTTTTATGTCTGCCAAATTTGCTACATGCCTCTTTATTTAAAAGGGCAGAGAAAGGTGGTTTTAATAAAATTTTTCTAATGCAATAGAACACGCAATAATAACATCCTGTTTGGAATTCCTGAAAAAAAAAAGTTTCGTTTTGAAAAGTTTTTCAAGAATTGTTTTTGACTAACTAGAAGAGGAAAGATCAGTGTCAGGGCACTAAAATGGGGCTCCATATTATTTCATAGTTATCCCTTTCATCTTATTGATTGATGATAATATTAAGGGCTCAGAATTACTCTATAATCAAATGAAATATCCAGAAAGCTAAAAGCAGAGGGAAGTCTTTGAATGTTGTCACAAAGAGAAGTACGTTTTCCATTGCTTTCATCAATTAAAGTATCTAACATGTACGCATGAAATCCATATACATATGTCTGTAGTTTTTGAAATTACATTGGTACTATAAGAGGAAGGTAGATGACTCGTTCTTATATGAGTACAAGTAATCCTTTAAGTAAGAGCAATTACATAACGGCCAAGAAATTTAAAGCTGATCTCTGTTTGCTCTAACAAATGCAGTCCTGGCAAAATGTCAGCTATGACTTAAGTAACACATCATAACATGTAGCCATATTAGGCTGTGCGTCATCCAAGGAATTCATCTGTACCTGTATTTTGATACTTGTCAAGGGAGTTAATGCAGCTGAAATTTATTTTTTATTTGCTTTATGAATTCTGTTGGTTTCATTCACATTGACCTGGATGTACTGTAATAGGATCTGCTTCGTAGACCTACTTTCATAGAACACTGAGTTTCAGTCAACTTGTTGTTCCTAGAAAGGAATTAGGTTTAAACAGTACTCTTTACTGTGAGGCTTATGCCCTTTAATGAGGTAATAACAGCAAGACTGTGTGTGATTGTTACAGGGGAGTGGGACAAAAGGGGAAAGAACCCTGTGTTGTCAGTTGAGTCAATTGAGGGTAGCCCCCCCCTTTTTTTTACAGGCAGAGGTGGACAGCATCATATGCTAATGGGGCATTCGTTTAGTAACATGTGGAATTGTGGCAAAGTAAGTCAAGTTCCAGGGAGTATCTCAGTGAGAGCTCTGTCTTTCAAACTGGAGTCTCTGCTGCCACTACCTGAGCTATAAGAAAAGAAACATTTTCTCCAGAGCCCACACTCTAGGTTCATGACTTTTCTTATTTGCTCTTTGTCTACCAACAGTTTGCCCTCCCCCAACTTAGTCAATGTGACAATAATAAAATCTACTACTTATTAGCCTGTATTCAATTCTTTCAACATTTGTTCTAAGTAATTCTTATTATTCTCATTTTACAGATGAAACAACCCAGGTTACATAGTGTAATGGTTTGAGTTTGATTTAATTATGAATTCCAAAAATATAGATTAGATTATGTTTGTAAATTAATCTGTTCATCTGGGCATGATTAAGTTATGAGTAGGGCGTTAACTGCCACGTCAGTGAGACGTTGAACCCCACCCCTCGGTGGGCGTGGTCTCAAGTATGGAAGGCTAGACAAGAGGCAGCAGAGCAAGCAGATTGAGAGAAGCAGATTGAGAGAAGAGATTTAGAGAAGAGATTTGGAGAAGGAGATTTGAGAAGCAGTTCTGATGTTGGAGTGAGCCGTTCGCCCGATAGTCTACAGCTGGCCTTGTGGAAAGACGTAAAGCATAGAAAGCCTCATGTTCTACAGCTGAACTCGTGAAGGAAACAGAAGCTAAGCCGGAGAGAAACGCAGCCCCGGGAACAGAGGAACCCGGAAGCCTGAACCCTGGAGACGTCGGCAGCCATCTTGCTCCAACACGTGGACTTTGGTATGGGAAGAAATTAATGCTTTGTGGCCTGGTAACTGTAAGCTTCTACCCCAAATAAATACCCTTTATAAAGACCGACCTATCTTTGGTATATTTCAAAAGGCACGCCTGTGGCTGACCAAAACACATAGCTAGGATGTGCACATTCTAGGTCTGCCTGAATCCAAAACTTATGTGACATCCATCACTCTTAAAGTTGTTTTCAACCTTGTGACTATCATATGAAAAGATATCGATACAAACCACATGGGACCATGAAGAAGTAACCTAGGCGTTTATGACATATCACTGTATCTTGTTGGTGCTGTTACTCCCGTCACAGTAACACAGCAGCTCTCGGTCCTGTCTGGGCCACTGCTGTGTTCCTTTCCTTCTGAGGCCTCCTCCTTAGCTCCAGGCCACATGAACGTAGCCAGGCCTGGGCTGAATCTCCTCTCTTGGATCCATGAATGATTGGAAGTTTTTACAGTTGATGCCACAGACTTCAGGTTAACACAATTTTGTCTAAATTGCTTACCTCTGGCCCATCTGACACTCTTGTAATTCTCTTCTGGGGAAGTCTTTAAGGAGACTGCCCTTTGTCTATGGGTACTTAGCCTTTCTAAAGTCGTCGGACTTGGCTCACTATCTTAAAGGGATTCTTAACCAGGGGCCATAAGCTTGAATTGAAATTAAAAAAAAAAAACAAAACATTATTCTTGTAGGGATGTGTTGGTACAGGTGTGATAATTAAATAATCCACAGTATAGTGTGGACTTAGTAAGGGGTCTGTGGTTTTCACCTGACTGGCAGAGGTGTCCATGGAACAAAAAGTTTAAGAACCTTGCTTTAGGGTGACCATATAGTTTATTGCCCAAACTGGAACACTGTGGATAATGAGAGCAATGCTATTGATAACCCTACCAGGCTTGATTTAGGACACATGGCCATTCTCTCTATGTCTTCCTCCGTGCCCCTTAAGCATGCTGAACCGTAAGTGTGCTATTCTTTATCACCTTTTCTTGACTTTACTTTTAAGGCTCCTCTATAGCAAAGTCTTTCAAAGAGGGAAGTAGACATTTTACATTGTACCACTGTATGTATTTCACAAAATGTTGTTTACCTTCTGCGGTAAACTCTGATATTTTCTAGTCTATTTCATCTTTTAATGTTTTTATGAGCCACTAAATTGAATTGTTGACCCAATTATGAATTGCAAACTTCAGTTTGATAAATATTTCTCAAGTTAACTGTTTAATACAAGCAACCACTGCAATTGTCCCAACCCCTTTGACTCTGGAGCATACCTTTTTTCTTTCTTGTTCTTATTCCCTTTTAAGTGGCACTTTTGTTGCAATTGATGAAACTATATGATTATCACTGTATTATTAACTGTAGTCCAGAGTTTACATTAGTGATCACCATTTGTGTTGTACAATTCTATGGTTTTAAAACATTTTTTATTCTGGTAACATATATACAACCTAAAATTCCCCACTTTAACCACTTTCAAATACACAGTTCAGTGGTGTTGCTTACATTCACAATGTTGTGTTACCATCATGACCATTCATTACCAAGATTTTCCCATCACCCCAAACAGAAACTCTGTACAAATCAAGCATTAACTCCCCATTCCCTACCCCCACCACAGCCCCTGGTAACTTGTATTCTAGTTTTTGACTCTAAATTTGCTTATTCTAATTATTTCTTATCAGTAAGATCACACAATATTCTTCCTTGTATCTGCTTTATTTCACTCAACATGATGTCTTCAAGGTTCATCCATGTTGTTGTATGTCAGAACTTCATTCCTTCTTAAGGCTGAATAAATATTCCGTTGTATGTATATACCTCATTTTGTTTCTCCATTCATCTATTGACAGACACTTGGGTTGCTTCCATCTTTTGGCAGTTATGAGCAATGCCGCTATGAACATCAGTGTGAAAATATCTGTTAGAGCACTTGGTTTTAATTCTTTTGGATATGTATCAGAAGTGAGATTGCCAGGTCATGTGGCTTTATTTTTGATTTAACAAATACTTCGAGAGTAGCATGATAATTGTAGAAAATTTGGGAAATACAGATGTGGCCCTGATTCTTTACCTCTTTATTTATACCCTTTTCCATTGTAATTTTAAGGGCATTCCTGCCAGGGTGGGACAGTTTGCCCCACCACTTAACACTGGACATGATTATACTATTTGTTTTGGCCAATGGGATGTTAGAAGCTGTAATACAACCAGGGGTTTGAAATGGGCTTTTGTACTCGTGTTTACCCTCTTGCATCTCTGCCATCAACAAAAGAATATGTCCAGGCAGCACTGCTGATTCCAAGAGGAGGAAGAAGGATATTGGGAAGAGCTACTTTGTCCTGTCATTCCAGCCTCAGTTGCCCAAATCATCTACAGCCATCTGAACCCCAGACATGTGAGGGAATCCTGCCAAGATCAAAATGACATCTAACTTAAATGACCCACTCACAAGCCACCAGCTAAAGAAATACATGCTTACTGTTTTAAGCCACTGAATTTTGGCGTGGTTAGTGCCACAACAGTATTTTTGCACAGATAACTGAGTCAACAGAAAAGAATATATAGCTACATTTTTAAAAAGCACCCAGATTATTCTGATGCAAGTGATTTGTAGGCTAAAATTTGAGAAAGTCAAAATTATGACACACTATTAAAGTAGGCTTCTGATTCTGTTTTACTAAAGTTTTTTTTTTCTTTTTTCTTTTCTTTTTCTTTAAGCCAAGAATGGATATTGTATTTTATTCAGATACCTTTTTTGGGCATCATTTTAGATGATCATATGGTTTTCTTTTTCATCTATTAATGTGATATATTGTATTAAAATATCCCTGTGCTCCTTGAATAATCTTACTTTACCATGAGCTATTGTTATTTTAATATAGAGTTGGTCTGAAACTGCTAGTATTTTATTTAGAATTTTAATAAGGCTATTCATAGCCTGTCATTTTCTTTCTTTTTTTGTGTGCCACTTTTGTCAGGTTTTGCGATCAGAAGTGTACTGACTTTGTAAAATGAATTGGGAAGCTTCCTGTAATTTCCTTTGCTCCAGAACAGTTTATATGGCATGGTAATTATCTCTTCCTTGAAAGTTGGAAAGAACTTAGCCTGAAAACTCTGAGCTTGCACCCTTTTAGGAAGTAATTCTTTGATAATTCTTCAGTTTCTTCCCAAATCATTATAAATTTAGATAGTTTACTTATTCTTCTATAGGTTTTGGAAAACTATCATTCCCTGAAAAAAATCATCCATTTCCATAAGATTTTTAAATTTGTTTCCATAGACTTAGCCATGTTTATTATGAAAGGGTTAACCATGTTATTAATTTAATCACCTATCTAGCTAGCTGTGTTCTCATTCCTTCTTTTGTTTATGTATATTTTCTCATTTTTAAAGGTATTGCCAGATGTTTGCCATTTTAATTAGTTTTTTCTCAAAGAATGAGCTTTTATGTGAATGTGTATGTCAAATCTGTTTTTATTCTATTTTTGCCCTTAATTTTCTTCTTTTAGAATTACTTCCTTCCTCCTGCTTTGTTTTCCTTATATTAACTTCCTGAACTGAATGCTTTCATTTGTTTTCATTTCTTCTTGTTTAATAATAAAAGCTTTTATGGATATGAATCTGCCTTTGAACACAGCTTAATTTTATTTCACTGTGGTCAGAGTATTTGGCTTATATAATTTCTGCTTTTTAAAATTCAGTGATGTTTTATATATGGTCTGATACATAATCAATTTTTGCATATATTCTGTGGACTTCTGAAAAGATATTTTTCTATGGAGAAGAAAATTTGAACTATATTACTTTAATTACCCTTATAATGACATTATTCATATACTCTAAGGTTTTATTTAATTTTTTTGGCTCTTGATCTGTTGAAGATTGAGGAAGTATTCTTCATTCTCTAATAAAAATAGTTACTTTTTCTAACAATAAAATACTTGCTTATTTGAATAATACATTTATGTTAATTTTAAAAATTATGTAAAGGTATACCATTGAAATTTTCCTCCCATTTTTTCTTTTTCTGTCCCCTCAGTTCCCCTGACCAAAAAAATTAATAATATACTAAATCATAGGTAACTTCCATAATTAGTTTCTATATATTGTTCCAGAATTTATGTAAATTAAATAAATACAAATATTTATGCTTATTTTCATGTCTTTATTGTTTCCTACATTTTATGCTCAAGTATTTTGAAGTTAATTATAGATGCTATGACATAACACAGTAGTAAAATACTTCAGAATCCATCTGAAAAATTAGGACATCTCCCTAATTAGCCAAAACAGCATTATCACAAGCAACCAAAAAAGCTAGTTATAATTTTTAATATCTTCCATCCCTGAGCACATATGAACTTTTCCAAATTGTGTCCCCTAATGTGTTTTCTGATGTTCTAGCCACATCAGCATCCATTCTGGGTCCTTGTTTTGTATCTGGATATTTTGTCCCTTATAGTTCTCATTCTGCTTCCAATTTTTTATGTTTTTCAAGTATTCAGAATAGTGAAAGGAAGCACTATTAATAATTACAGACAAAAACCAGGAAAGCCCAGGCAAATGGGGACATATGGTCACTGCATAAAACAACCAGATCCACAGTGGCAATACAGTTTCTCTCTCATCACAGTGATTCCATTTATGTTTAAGTCAATGTTCCTGAAGAAGTTACTGTTACTATTATTCTTGACACTTTAATTGTTCTAAATTAGGCCAATGTTAATCCCTTCAACCTGGCTCCTACATCCTTTCAATACCCTACTATTAATTTCTTGCTCTCTGGTAAAACAAATTGTTGAAGGATTGTTTGGGACTTTTCTGCCCCAGTCCTGGAAGCAGCCATTTCTCTGTGGGGCCCTGGTGTCTTCTATTTGGGAAAACTCCTTAGAACCCAAGGTCTAGGTGTCAGAGCTGTTCATTGCTATCGATGAGTCAGTACTTCCAGGCTCTTTCAGGAATGCCAGGAGACATATATATAGGTTAAAAAAAAAAAAGACAACCCACAAAATTAGGAGTTTATACTATTTCCCATACAGTTCTAACATTATAGTGTTTATACTTAAATTATAAATGTCTTTTCTATCACACAAATTTTTATCACACATCAACGTAATTACAGATTTGATTTAATGCTCAATATGAAGAAACTTTTTGCAAAGTAACTATATATTATTGCTAACCATAAGAGCTACTAAATGGAGCTTACTATTTCCTTGTAGTTCCTTAGCAAACATCTTACCAAGAAGTAGAGTAAAAGTATTATATACTAAATTCATTTGAATAGATCCTTCTTCCATGTTAATATTCAGTTGGATTTATTAGTTTCAGCTTGCTTACAATTGTAAGGGTTAATTTTTAAATTTAAGTTTTATTTTTTAACCAGTTCATATATTTTCATGATTCATAGGTTATGACGAAGAAGTCTTGTCCCCTTCCTTGTTTGCCCCTCCCTGTACCTTAAAAGTTACCACTTTTTGGGGAACCAGCTGTGGCTCAATTGGTGGAGCCCTGGTTTACCACATGGGAGGCCCCGGGTTCAGTTCCTGGGGCTTCCTCGAGAAGGCAGGCTGCCTCGAGAAGGTAAGCCGCCGCAAGCTGGCAAGCCGCCGGGAGCAGGCAAGCCACTGGGAGCAAGGCAAGCCACCGCACGGTGAGCTGACTTGGTGGGATGCCGCAGCAGGGGGAGACAAGCAGACACAGAAGAACGCAAAAGCAAAAATGAACACGGCAAGAACAAGCAGCGGGCTGGTGGGGGGGGGGATATATAAATAAATAAATAATACATCTTTTAATAAAAAGTTACCACTTTTAAAATATTCCTTATTTAGTTTTCCAGTGTCCCCTTTTCCAAGTATTAGCAAATACAGTGATTCTCATTATTCTGGCAGTTATGTTCTGAGTCACTGTGAACTCTGAATTAGTGAATACTGAAACATAGTTCCTAGGGGAAATACTAGCTTAGGTTCCCTTAAGCCTCTGGTTATAACAATTTCCTTAGCCAGTTAATACATAACTTTGTTTTATATGTGTTTCTCTTTCAGGACACCTTATTTAATATATATCATTAATTCATTAACATTGAGTTCATAGTCAACAGTACTGTCTCTCACACCTGAACAAAGCTTGTCTAACATAGGTATTTTCCAGCAAGGCCACATCTCAGCCTTCCTGTGCTTAGGAACACTAGACAGCATTTTAGCACTATGCTTGGAGGCATTTTAAACAGCAAAATCACTGAACAATAGCACAAAAATGTGAAGAACTTGGTATTTAATCTACCACAGTGAAGATACTTGTTTACATTTGGAAAGCCCGAAGCAAGAAGGTGGAGTATTGCTTTGCTCTGCTTCATTTGGGAACTTGCATGTCTGCGATTCACATTCTTCACCGCTCTGTTCATGCCCACAAATGACCACAACTGTGCAGTATTGATTTTAAAGTTATAGGTAAAGTTTAGTGAGTAAGCAAATTCACAAATAAGGAATTCCTTGAATAATGAGGATCGACTGTCAACTATCATTGATAAATCAGATATACATTTTAAAGTATTTTATAATGTATTCTTTATATGTGTTTAAATGCTTAAGAAATCTTACTATATGTACATATCTAGTTATATAACTCCCCCATTTTCTTACATAAAAAGTATATACATTTTTTGACACACTACTTTTTTCATTTATCATGTCCTGGAGACCTCTTATATAAATGCACAGAGTTCTCATTCTTTCTTAAGGCTGCACAGTACCCCAAAATGTGTAGTCCAGCAGTCTCCAATGTTGAACTCGTCTGTTTTTCTAAAATGTAGCAATGGCTAAACTTGTACATGTGTGATTTAACACTTTGGCAGGGATATCTGTAGGAAGGCAGCTTTCAAGATCAATGGACTTTGTAATTGTGTTACGTCTTAACAAATGTCCTTCCATGAAAGTTGTACCATTTTCATTTTCATCAGCATTATATGTGTTCTTGATTCCCCACAAACTCACCAACATGGTATATTGTAGGTTTAATTTAAATTTCTGTCACCATGAGTCAGGCTGATTATCTTTTTATGTATTTAATGGTCATTTCTTTAACCTTATTCATTGTCTAGTTCATTTGTTTTTTTCTATTGAGTTGTAGGTCTTTTCCTGTCTAGTTTACTAGAGCTTTTTGTATATTGAAAGGATTATGCCTTGTGATGGAAGTTACAAATACATTTTCCAATTTTGTCACTGGCTTATGTTTGTTTTTTTTCATTTGTTCATGTTTGCTGTACAGTCATTTTTATTTTTATGTATTTATTGCTTTTAGTTTCTGTACTTTGAATCACATTTAGAAAGGCCTCCTGAATCAAATATTTTAAAAGTTTCTTTCAATATTTGTATGGTTTCCTTTTTCACATTTAGATCTTTGATGCATGTGGCATTTATCCTTGTCCATGATGTGTAGTATGCTACAAAGTTAATATTTTCCAAATCGTTTCCACTGTCACACCATTTATTTTAAAAGATCTATATTTTTCTATTTATATTTATATTTACTCTACTAATTTCATATGTACCTGTATTAGTCAGGGTTCTCTTGGGAAACAGAATCAACAGGAGATATCTGTCAATAATATAAGAATTTTTAAGAGTCTCTCACGTGACCGTGGGGATGTACAAGTCCAGGTTCCGCAGGGAGGCTGCAAGCCAGGGGCTCCGATGAAAGATTGATGAAAGGTCCTTGATGAGTTTCTGGGAGAAGTTGGCTGTCCAAAGACGAGCTGGGAAATTCTCTCTGAATGTTGAAATCAGTTCCCTTTTATGGCAGTCAACTGATTGGATAAAAGCGTCATCCATTCTTGATCCTATTTCCCTGATTGATGCAGATGTAATCAGCCATCCATGCGGTAAACTCACTGGTGATCAAAGTCCATAAATGCTCTTGTATTACAATTAGCCCAGTGCTTGCTGGACCTAATACCTGGACACAATTACCTGGCCGAGTTGACACATTAGCCTAACCATC
>PVKH010035865.1:0-11675 GCA_004027955.1 Chaetophractus vellerosus
ATCTGGGTGAGCAGTAGCAGAGGAATACGTTCATGGAATTCAATCTTGTTCAAAAGAAAAGGAGGCTAAAAGGCCAGATTCCTGAAATTAAGCAGACTCGAGAAATCCTGTGATATGTGCAGAAGAAAAAAGGAACCCAGCAATTCACTGGAGACCAGATTCCAATGGCAGAACTTACACTGCAAAGCTCCGGCTCCTCCTGCTGAGGAAGCAGTCTGTGGCTGCGGCCAGTGTCGGGACTGAATTCAACATTGACGCAGGGCAGGCACTGTGGGAAAAGATTTACGACTGCCACAAAGAGCCCTGACCCCCTTGAGGAAGACCTGGACGTTCTTCGAGATCAGCTTGCTACCACTGAAGTCGATATGGCCAGGGTTTATAACTGGGAGGTAAAAAGAAGGAACAAAGACGATTCTACCAAGAACAAAGCATACTGTTGACAATTAAAAATGTGGTTCAGTTTTCCAAACACACGTTATTTTAAATAACCCAAAGTTTATCCTCACAGGTTGACATAAGTGATTTTCAACAGCAAGAATACCATTTTATTTACTTATAGAAACAAAATTAGTGTAAAATAGTTTCTGAAATAGCAGGTTTAAATTCTTTTTTCACATCACCCAACAAATTAAATGCTGCTTTCATCGTTTTTTTTCCTGCTCTAAGAAAACTCTCAGCTAACACGGCTGAAAACTGTGAGGTGTGCTATTGAAGCCGACTGCTGGGCACATTTTCTTCACTGGCTGATGTTGCTCTCACTTGATGTGGTTGGGTCAGTTTAGAGGCAGAAAAGACAGTTTCAGGGAGTAGATGTGGCTCAGTCCGTTGGGCACTCACCTCCCATGTGGGAGGTCCTGGGTTCGGTTCCCGGTGCCCCCTGGAGAAGGGGAGCAAACAGTGAGCAGACAGAGGAGAGAACCATCTGGGAGAAGGGAGGGATAAATAAAATAAATAAATCTTTAAAAAAAAAAAAGAAAAGGAAAGAAAATTTGAAGATTTGCATTCTCTTTAGTACATGTGGGGTTTTATGGCCCTCTGTGGCAGTGAATTTGTCTTACCCAAATGGGGTTTCAAGAATTGCTGGTCAACCATTAACTACCTATTTTAACATTCTTGACTTTTCAGGAAATGGTAATTTGCCAAATCAGTAAGAGGGCTATTGAGGCTGTACTTTTTCTTATCCCAAATAAGTGCAGTGTCTTTGCAATGCCAATATCAGGGAGATCTCGGGCAGTGTGAAATACTATTACTCAAAACCCTTGGCTAAGGTGATTTTGTATTTCTTAACAGTTCTTCAAAGCAACTTAATAGGAATGTTAAGATAAATGTAAATCTTAAATGGAAGGGAGTTGTGAGCTTTTTTCATTCATGATAAAACCTCATAGGACTCGGAAGAACTTCCATTGAGTCCTTTTTCCCCACCCAGGGCTCCAGCTCCCAACCCTAATCTCCTAGAGCTGGAGACGTCCCTGAGTCCAAACTGCACCAAAAGGAAAATGGCATGTGTAGCCAAGAGTGGTTTTATAGTTGAAAGATCTTACTGTGGAGGGTTTTGTGTAGAGGATTAATAGACGTGGGATTTAGAAATTCAGTGATGGGAAAATCAGTGTTGCTAAGCCACAGTTGTCCCAGGTCTGTCTAATGAGGGTCAGCTTCCCAATTGCCGACAGTGTAGCAAGACTGCACTGCTTTCGACTCCGGGCATTTTTCTCTTTTTACTATTATTTTCCTTCTGGCATCTATATAGCCTTTATGTTCCCTTTAAAGTTTCTGAGGCTTGCCCTTTCTGTTCAGGGAGGACCAGACGTAAGCTGGGGAGCAGGGCTGTGTCCACCCACTGTCCAGTCTGTGGGAAGGAGGTGCCGCGTACCAGGAGGCAGAGGCCCTCCGAGCTGCGAAGGCGGAGGAGGCTTAGAGACCCCAAACCCACCGCGCACCAGGCAGAAAAGTTCTCTCGGAGCAAGGTCTAGGAGGAGAGCAGAGGCACCAGCGACGCGGAGGCCGGGAGGTAATAAAGGCAGACGGCTCGAGGAGATGCTCCACCTAAGGCAGGCGAGCAGGGCAAGAGTCGGACCTTCTGGAATGGAGCCGGAACCCAGGTGCCCTGCAGGATGCAGGCTCAGTCCCCGGCTGGGAGCTAGAGCCCTGGGTGGGCAAAGAGGAAATGCTGGCTCCTGCACAGAGCGGCACCGAGCAGGCCTGAGAAAGAAGGCAGGGGCTCCGGTGAGCTGCTGTAGCCCCCACGCTCCAGCAACAGAGCAGAGGGCCTCCTGGCCTTGCTGCATTTCTGCTAAAGCCAACCGAGGCCTAAACTGGGAAGACTGCAACTGCCTGTTCCCCTCTGGTGTCCCCTCCCCCATGGACAGGTGCCCCTCCCCCATGGAGCAGGTGTCACATCCCCCATGGAGCAGGTGTCCCCTTTCTCCTGGTAAGGCGTCCTCCTTGCTTTCAAGCCTCAGTTATCAGTCCATTTCAGAGAAAGTTAATAAGTCTAGTTATGCTTCCAACCCCAAATAGGAGAAATTAATTCATGAATTCGGAGACCTTACCATTTACATGTAATTCATTGTTTTTCCATGAATGAAGAAATAAAATTTTCAAAAACTTAATATCTTAAGTCAGAACATAAAGAGCAAAGTCCAACCTACAATCCACATTCTTCATAAAGAATTGAAAACACTCCCTAAAGTGAAATAGACGCGTCCTGCTCCCGTGACCGCATTCACGCCACTCCAGCCTGCCGGCTCCGCTGGCTCCCTGGAGCACCCAGGGGCTTCCCTAACACTCAGGCACCTGGAATCCTCCTCCCACACACCCGAGGGCCGCTCCCTCCCGCTTCAGTCTTGAGTCACTATCTCAGGCTTGGAGAGGCTCTCGATGACCATCCTGTGTGCGCCAGGTCCCCTACAGTGCTTGAGCTCTGTTCGCTTTTTACTGAGCAGACAAACCCTGCAGCTTTCTGTCCTCACCTCCTGCCACCATAATACAGGCTCCTGAGAGGAGAGCCCCTAGGACAGTGCCTGACACACGCGAACAAAGAAAAGAGATACCTTACAAGAATGAGTAATGAACAGGAATACCGCTCTATTTATCCACATAATTTACGATTCATATAATTTATAATTTACTTCATTGTTCCAATCAAATGCTTGAAATTCAGTCTTATCACTTTGATCATAAACATCCATAACTACTTAATGAATAAAAATTCACTTTTAAATTACAGCTCGGTCTTGTAATGGAAAAGGGGATCCTGCAATTGCTTCTTGTGCAGTCTTTGTTCTAGTGCTGCCTTGTTCATTTAGGCTGTGAAAGGGCCCAGAGAAATAGACAGCTTTCAAAATCGTTTATCACTGACATTTTCTTCAAGATCTAATGCAACAGAACTGACAGGTGGGGCATTGAAACCACTGTCACCACAGCCACGCTCACGTGCTGTGTTAGATCTATGTTCTATTTTTCTACCCAAACTTGATATACACTGTGAATCTGTAACATCTCTCCACACTCTCGTCAAATTCAGGACATAAAAACACATCTTGAACTTGTTACTTTTTATTTATAGGTTCTTTCCACTTTTGTACAAAAGCTAACTTTATATAGTAATTGTACAAATAGTACAATTATATGCCTGTATTTGTCAGCCAAAGGGGTGCCTTCACAATATACCAATAATTGGTTGTTGTTTTATTATTATTATTATATATCCCCCCCTTTCTGCTTGTTCTTGCTGTGTTCATTTTTTTACGTTCTTCTGTGTCTGCTTGTCTCCCCCCCCCCGTTGAGGCGACCCGCCGAGTCAGGCGGCCTTGCCTGCTCGCGGGCGGCTTGTCCTGCTCGCGCGGGCTTGCCCTGCCCGTGGCAGCTTTTGCCCTGCCATGGCGGCTTGCCTTCTCAAGGCGGTCTGCCCGCTCAAGGAGGCCCCGGGAACCGAACCCGGGGCCTCCCATGTTGTAAACCGGCGCCCTACCAATTGAGCCGGCCCCCTGGTTGGTTTTCATAAGGGGTATTTATTTGGGGTAGAAGCTCACAGTTACCAGGCCACAAAGCGTAAGTTCTTCCCTCACCAAAGCCCATTGGCACGTGATGGAGCAAGACAGCTGCCGACGTTTGCCAGGGTTCAGGCGTCTTGGTTTCCTGGGGCTGCGTTTCTCTCCGGGCTTAGTTCCTCTGTTTCCTCCACAAGGTCAGCTGTAGACTATCAGGCGAATGGCTCACTTTTCTACTCCTGGGGCGTCCTCTCCAACATCAGAACTGCTTCTCAAAAACTGCTGCTCAAATCTGCTCTTTCTGTCCTCTGCCTTGCCTTTCATACTTGAGACCACACCCACTGAGGGGCGGGGCTCAACGCCCTCCTGACGTGGCCCAGTCAACGCCCTAATCATAACCCAATCATGCCCAGATTAACAGATTGGTTTACAAGCATGATTCAATATCGATTTTTGGAAATCATAATTACATCAAACTGTAACAATGCCTCAGCCCAATAATAGGTTTTATGCTGCAAAGGAAGTGTCCCCTCTGACCTTGTGGGATGTTCATTCTCACTCGTGTTTATCCTCAGTGTCAGCCCACAAGATATGGGCCCCAGCTTGAGCCTAAATTCCAGAACCAGCTTCGTGTCTTCTCCATTCAAAAGTTATTTTTCATTTTTTATCTAGAACAAATATGCTAACTGATTCAGGCTAAGGTTTAATGGTGGGTAACGTAATAACTTCACACGGAAACTCTGAAATGAGAACTGTTTTCCCGTGATACTCCAATCATACCACTTAGGGAGTTGCTTATTAAAACTGAACATAAATGCCTTCTCGAGAAGCAAACAGAGCGACCCTGAACCCACCATTAGAAAAGCTGTAGAGTAAATTATGGCAATCCATTCAACGGAATAGTAAATGATCATATGAAATTACATTATTGAGAATGACATCAGCCAAAATGGCAGAGTGGACAGCTCCAAGCATTTACCCCTCCCCAGAAATACTGGAAATTCAAGCAGAAATTGTGAGAACCAATATTTTCAGAACTCTGGAAAAGAATCAATGGTTTACAGCCACCAAGCAAATACTGAATCAAGGAAAAGGCAACTTAGAAGATGGCAGCCCACATTCCCTGTGTGGGCCCTTGAACCCCCGTTCTGGAGGGGACAGGACAGATCTTATTTGCAAAGAATAACGTGCATCTGTTCTAACCTTTTGGGGTTGCCTGACACAGGTGCTCAACTTTGTTCCACATAACTAGGAATTCACTCTGGGTGGAAAAGCAGCAGGCATTCCTCAAAAATAGTATAAGGTGAGTTAACAACCTGAAGTTGCCAGGGGCAAAAGATTTCCATTGAGGCATACAACAGAGCACCAAGTGCCTGAGTGAGAGAAAGAGCTGCAGAGTTTCTTCAGGAAATTAGGGCATTCAGAAGAGCCTGAGTATACTGTGAGCTTTTGAAAGCCAAACACAAAACCAGGACAGAACACAGCCTCAGAAAAGACTTGAAAAGACCCAAATTGTTGCCTCTGTCTGATCTCTAGGCTCAGTTCAAGCAGGAAGCAAAGGCTAAAGCAGAGTTTTAATTGGCTAGGCAGACCAGTGGAGAACTGTCCCATCACATAACCATCTGCAAAAACTAGGAGAAGTCTTCATTTGTTTTTGGGGGGTTCTTCTTTTTTTAATTTTCTCATCTCTACCTCTCTTCATCTCTTTCCCTCTATCTATCTATCTATCATCTATCTCTCTATCTCTATCTCTATCTCTGCCTCTTTTGGCTCCTGGAAACCAGGGATGTCTGTCAAAACACTAGCTGAACACAAGCTAAAGAAAGAGGGGCAGAGAACACATTTGAAAAAGAATATAGATTCTATAAAAATAGTTTAGAGAAGTCTGTGAACACACAAATAGCTATAGCTTACAGTAAGCAACTAAAACAAACATTGAGGAGATGGAAGATTCGGATTATCAGAGTTAACACATTATCACATTACACTATTCAAGCTATCCAGTTTTCTACAAAAAATCATGAGGCAGGCAAAGAAATAAGAAAGTATGGTCCGTTCTCAGAAGAAATTAACAGACACTGTTCCTGGCAAAGCACAGGCATTGTACTTCCTAGACAAAGACTTTAAATCAACTTAAATATGATCAAATAGCTAGAGGAAACCCTAGACAAAGATATAAAGGAAAACAGGAGAATGATGTATGAAAAAGAGAATATCCATAAAGAGAGAAAAATTATAAAAAGGAACCAAATGAAAATTATGGAGATGAAAAGTACAATAACTGAAATGAAAATGAGACTCTCAACAAAACCCAAGGAAAATAAACACAAAGAGATCCAAACCAAGACACCAAAATTATAATCATATTGTCCAAAACAAGAGGCTCATTGCAAATAAGAGATTCTCAATAAAATTAACACTAGATTTCTCATTGAAACCAGGGGAGGAATAAAAGAATGGAATGACAATTTTAATGCACTGAAAGAAAAAAAATCTGTCTACCAGGAATTCTATATCCAGTAAAACTATCCCTCAACAATGATGGCGAAATTAAGGTATTCCCAGATAAACAAAAGCTCCGGAAGTTTGTTGAAAGCAGACCTGTCCTATAAAAATGCTAAAGGAAGTCCTTCAGGCTAAAACACAAAAACACTAGATTGTAACTCAAAGCCACTTGAAGAAATAAATAACCCTGATAAAAGTAACTAAATAGGTAAATAAGGTAAATATAGAAGCCACTTTTATTACATTTTGGCTTATAACTCCTTTTTTATTTCCCGCAGGTTTTTTTTTAAATGCATGAAAAAATATAGATTTATGTTAATGAACTATGATATATGTAATTTGTAATAACAACATAACATGAGGGCAGAGCCAAATAAAAGCAAAGTTTTTGTATGCTATTGATGCTAACTAGAGTATCAATTCAAACAAGATTGTTATAAATTTAGGATATAAATTGTAATCCCAAGGGTAACTACTATGAGGCAGTATGACCCTGAGACCAAAGACACCACAAGTAAAGAAACAACAGAACAATATTCCTTATGAATTTGGATGCAAAAATTCTTCAACATAATACTATAAAACAAATCCAACCACATATCAAATGTATTACAGATCAGTACCAAGAGGGATTTATCCAAGGAATACAATGTGGTTCAAATTAGGAAAATCAATCAATGAATTGCAGCATATTAACAGAATAAAGAAAAATAAAACACATGATCACCTCATTTGATGCAGAAAAAGAATCTGACAAAATGCAACATACTTTCCTGATATAAATAAGCATCAAACTGGGAATAGAGTGGAACTTTCTCAACAAGATCAAAGACATTTATGAAACACAAGCAGCTAGCACCGTACTCTGTGGTGACGCACTGAAAACTTTCCTACTAAGATCAGGAATAAGACGTGGATGCCTCTCTCACCACTACTACACACCCTTGTACTGTAAGCTCTAGCCAGAGCAGTTAGGCAAGTCAGAAAAATAAATAAAGCGATTCAAATTGGAAAAAAATAAGTAAAACAATCTCTGTCACAGATGACATGATCCTATATATAGAAATTCCAATAAAATGCACACAAAAATCTTACGAGAATTAATAAATGAATTCAACCCAGTTACAGGATACAACATAAAAATAGTTGTATTTCCATGCAGCAGCAATAAACAATAAACAGCAGCAATAAACTGAAGAGAAAATTTAAAAAACAATCCTATTTAGATAGCACCCAATATATGAAATAACAGTAAATAATTTAATCAAGGAAGTAAAAGACTTGTACACACAAAACTAAAAAAATATCACTGAAAGAAATTAAAGAGGACCTAAATAAATGGAAACATATTATGTTCATAAATTGGAACAGTTCACATTTTTAATAAAACAATATGACCAAAAACAAAGTACAGATTCAAGGGAATCCCTATCAAAATTCCAATGGCCTATGACAACCAACAAGATGGTGGCAGAGTAAAGAGCTCCTAGAGTCAGCTCATGCTACAGGGCAGTTAGTAATCACCCAGAGCTATCTATCTAAAGCACTCGTTTGGGGTCTCCAGGAGACCAGAAGAGCAACCTGCAACATCCCTGAAAGAATGGATGGAGGAGACTGCCCATCTGCAGAGAAGGTTCGTAAGTAGAGCACTCCACGCCTTGGAGGCCAGTGCCTATCCTCCACTGGTGGCACAAGCCTCCTCAGGAGCTATTCAGTGGCTGGAATTGGAAGGTCCACTTCCCGAAAATGGGGAAGGAAGAGATGGATGGGCATCAAGTTCAGCTACTGAATAGTAAAGTCAGCTGTCTAAAGTATAATCCTAAGAACAGCTAAAGTTTGAACCTGTCCGAGTCAGAAGGAGGCTGATAGCCACCATTTTGACTCTGCCCCTGGCATGAGGGGAAGCCAGGCTGTTGAAGAAGGCAACTATGGTCATTTTGGACCTGCACAGAATAGATTTCTGCTCACACCAGTGGCTCCATCCCTACCCCAGGCAGGGTAAGAAAGGGTGTGAAGCTTCATCAGTCTGACCAGGCAACTACAGTCTAGGCTGGCATGACTTGGGAGTATGATACATGGCTGTGGCTCTATCCCTGCCCCTAGCAAAGGAGAAAGGTGGGAAACATTTCACTGGTCCCTGCAGCAATACAGACAGCTTGAACCAACACAGATTACAGCACCAACTACATCCTTGGCTCCTACTACACAACCAACAAGGGAGAAAGGGGAAGAAAGTCCTAAACTAAAGAGAGAAAATGCACCCAGAATAAATACTTTAGTAAGCCAGATGCCAAGACACCAACAAAAAAATTACAATCCATACCAAGAAATAGGAAGATATGGGCCAGTGAAAGGAACAAGATAAGCCTCCAGATTACATAAAGGAGTTGAGACAACTTATCATAGATATTCAAACAAATCTTCTTAATAAATTCAATGAGATGGCTAGAGATTAAGGATATTAAGAAGACACTGGGTGAGCACAAAGAAGAATTTGAAAACAAGCATAGAAAAACAGCAGATCTTATGGGAATGAAAGGCACAATAAATGAAATTTAAAATACACTGGAATCATATAACAGCAGATTTGAGAAGGCAGAAGAAAGGATTGGCGAGCTTGAAGACATGGTCTCCAAAAGCAA
Organism: Chaetophractus vellerosus; assembly: GCA_004027955.1. Classification (NCBI taxonomy): domain Eukaryota; kingdom Metazoa; phylum Chordata; class Mammalia; order Cingulata; family Chlamyphoridae; genus Chaetophractus; species Chaetophractus vellerosus. The sequence goes on from PVKH010035865.1 coordinate 9,137, forward strand.
ACATACAAAAGAACAGATGAAGAAAAGAATGGAAAAAATTGAACAAGGTGTCAGAGAGCTAAATGACAGCAAGAGACATTCAAACATATGTGTCTCATCTAGAAAGATAAGAGAAGGGAAAAGGGGCAGAAGGAATATTTGAAGAAATAATGGTAGAAAATTTCCCAACCCTATTGAAGGACATAGATATCTGTGTCCAAGAAATAAGAGCTGCCTTTACAGTAATAACATTGAATGTTAATGGATTAAAATCCCCAATCAAAAAACACAGACTGGTAGAATGGATAAGAAAATATGAGTCATCTATATGTTGTCTGCAAGAGACTCACCTTAGACCCAAGGATACCAATAGATTGAAAGTGAAAGGCTGGAAAAAGATATTCTATACATGCAGTAACAAAAACAACAACAACAACAAAATCCAGAGTATCTATACTTGTAACAGATGAAATAAACTTTAAAAGACACTAGTAGGAACTGGCTGTAGCTCAACTGGTAAGGCTCCAGTTTACCACATGGGAGGCCCTGGATTCAGTTCCTGGGGCCTCCTCGAGCAGGCAGACTGCCTTGAGAAGGCAAGCTGCCACAGGCAGGGCAAGCCGCCACACGGTGAGCTGACTGCGGCGGGTCGCCGCAGCAGGGGGAGACAAGCAGACACAGAAGAACACAAAAATGAACACAGCAAGAACAAGCAGAAAGGGGGGGATGTATAATAAATAAATTTTTAAAAATAAATCTTTAAAAAATAAAAAAATAAAAAAAATAAAAGACACTAGTAATGTGCAATCTGAGGAGGAAGTCAGGAAAAGACTTGCATTTACAATAGTGACTAAAAGAATCAAATATTTAGGAATAAACTTAACCAAGGATGTATTCAGAAAACTACAATGAATTGATAAAAGAAATCAAAGAAGACCTAAATAATTGGAAAAACATTCCATGCTCACAGATTGGAAGACTAAATATCATTAAGATGTCGATTCTATGCAAATTGATATACAGATTCAATGCATCCCAATCAAAATTCTACCAGTAGTTTTTAAATAAATGGAAAATACAATTAACAAATTTATTTGGAAGAGTAAGAGGTTCCAAACAGCCAGAAACATCTTAAAAAGGAAGAGCAAAGTTGGAAGACTCTCACTTACAGACTCTAAATCATGTTACCTGGCTACAGTGGTAAAAACAGCATGGCACTGGCATAAATACAGACACATAGACCAATGGAACTGAATTGATGGTTCAGAAACAGGCCCTCACATCTATGGTCAGGTGATTTTTGACAAGCCTGTCAAACCCACCCTGCTCGGGAAGAACAGTCAATTCAACAAATGGTGCTGAGAGAACTGGATATCCATAGCCAAAAAAAAAAGAAATGGGACCCCTATCTCACACCTTATATAAAAATTAACTCAAAATGGATCAAAAAACTAAATATAAAAGCAAGAATGATAAAGCTTCTAGAAGAAAATGTAGGAAAACATCTTCAAGACCTGGTAGTAGGTGGTGGATTCTTAAAAGAGATAAGAGGAGGACTGAGATGGACTAGTGATGCTTAATGTATGTAGAAGTTTTAATTAACTTTACTGTACAAGAGTGGAAGTGAATAGAATTGATGGTAACACATTATAGTGAGCAACAGTTGGTTTATAAATGGGAATGCACCTGGAAAGGATAATCTAGGGATGTAAATGTCAATTGAAAGAAATATAGAGAATAATCTAGGGACTGAATAACATAATAAACCCAGAGGTGGATGAGAACTGTGGTTGATAATACGGATGCAAGAGTGTCCTTTGTGAGCTAGAGCAGATGTACATCACTATTGCAGAGCAGTGGGGATATGGAGAAGCTTGGGGAAAACACATCTGGAATGACCTATGGACTGTAGTTAACAGCAATACTGTAATATTCATGTATCTATGCCAAAGATATACTGTGTTGATAATGAGGGAGTATGGAAAAAGTGTGCCAAGTGTACACTTGGACCACAGTCAGTGGTAATTGTCTGATGATATTATCTCATAATCTGTAATAAATGTTCCACCACAGTGTGGTGTGCTGAAAGAGGGGTGTTGTATGGGAATTCTGCACATGAGCATGATTGTTTTGTAAGTTCACAACTTCTGTAATAAAAATATATTTTAAAAAATAATAATAGGGTAAGTTGGGGGAAAATACACCAAATGTAAGATATGGACTATGGTTAGTAGTAAGTATTTGATGATATTCTTTCATAATTTGTAACAAATGTCTCACAACAATGCAGGGTGTTGATGTTAGGTTGATGTATGGGACCCCTATAAGACTTTATGCATGTTTGCTTTATAAATTCACAACTGGGCCCGGCTAGATAGCTCAGTGGATAAAGAGCTCGCTGGGAAACCACATGGGAGGCCCTGGGTTCGGTTCCCGGGGACCTCTCCTAGCGGGCAGACCGCCTTGAGAATGGAAGCCGCCATGGGCGGGCCGGAGCCGCCGTGGGCAGGGCAAAAAAGCTGCCACGGACAGGCAAAAGCCGCCACGGGCAGGGCAGGTC
>PVKH010035866.1:0-11678 GCA_004027955.1 Chaetophractus vellerosus
GGAAAAAAAAAAAAGAATGGAGAAAACCTGGTGGGAATATTTAGATAAGTGTGTGCCTGTGTGTATTTGTAAACTAAAATGAAATATAAAATTGTCCTTGAAATCCTTGAATAAAAAGCTATCCGATAAATGGAATTTTGAGGAAAACCAATTTAAAGCTAATCATTTCATATACTTTGGGAAAGGGAAACTTCCAGATTCACACGTTTCCTAATAAATTAAATTATATTACTATATTTAAAAAGACAGAATTTGATCTTTAGGGAAATATGAGAATTCAGATAATCTATTACTTTAAAATTTAGTTAACATGAATACCTTATTCTCACATGAAAGTGGAAAAGCAAGATTAGAGAGGAGTTTTGTATTATCAATAAAATGTCTGTTTTAATACAATTTACTTTATTATTTAACAATAGTGTTTTATTTTATCTTAAAAAACTCTAGCAAGAGTTTAATACTTCAAAAATTTAAAAAATTAAGCAATTCACAAGGAAAACAAAGTATAATTATTCCCTGCTATTGCTTTTCAGTTCATTAGTGATTCTATATCTTTAGACAGACTTTGATAGCATGAGTAAAAAATGTGTTCCTTGTATAACTCATTTTAATAATTGAATTTTTGAGAATTATTGTGATTAATAAACAACAAAAAGAGTATACCCTATTGATTAAAAGCACTGACTCATGAGACATCCTTTCAAATTCTTTTCTACATCTTAGGAGGAATGTTAAATTAGATAAGAGATTTGCCTTTCAGAGCTTTAGGTTCATTATTAGAAAATTAATCCAGAGAAAATCTTACTACCTTTTAAGTGTTATATGAAGTGTAATTGTAGAAATAGTGTCCAAAATTTGGTACATGTTATACAGAAATGACAGAGCTATACATTCTATTTCTCACTTTGGAAAAACATGCATTTCTCAAAACTCCCTTGAAAATAGGAATAATTCACATTTCTTAAACTATTTTATCACTGTTAAAAAATCAATCTGAAAATAAAATTTCCAACCCTAGTGAGAAAAACTGTAATTCATGACTATAATATTCTGGAGGAGAGGGAAACCTGAAACTATTTATATTAAATGGCTGATAATGCTATCACATGTTGTTAGAGGAAATGTATAATGTTTTTTTGTGGAAATATTATCTATAATTTCTATTTACTTAATAAGTTCTAGAATTTTATATATTTAGATTGTCTATTTGATGAACAATTACATGGTCTCAATTTATAGAGCATACAATACTAAGCAAAACTAAATATAAAACTCATCATCAATTTTATATTATGAAAAGATTAATTGGATAGTATGGACTCAAATTCAACAGGATGTAGAACTTTATAACAGGAGCCCAGCAGGCCTAGGTCTTCAAAGACCATTTAATTTAAAGCTCTTAGTTAAAGTTTCAAAAAGATTCTTTGTATTCAGAAAGGTAATTTTGCATTTACATTAAGAAACATTATTTTCATACAAACTATATATTTCTATAGACAGTGACTACTTTTCCAAATAGGAAAAAAACATATTTGGAATAAATAAAATAATTAAATAAATAAAATAAGATGGTTATTTAGTACCAGCAGAATTAAAGTAAAATCATTCTAAGAACTATTCGTTATAAACCTTTTGTTCTTGCATGCCACCCTCAGAACGACTATAAAAATAGCAAAAATGTCATTTTTCCTAGAAATATTGATATAGTTATTATGAATAGTCTTATAGCTTTTAACAATGTATACTTATATTTTATTGCCCTAAGTAGATGATATATCTTACAAAAATATGAAAACTACGTATGCTTTTGTATTCATGACAAACATCATTATCAACATTTTGATGGTGGGGCAGGTTTTGCTGATATAAAAGTGAACACCAAATCTTTCTGGGTTAACCACTACAAAGGTTTATTTCTGAGTCTAGTGCTGGTCCAGATGGTAGCTCAGGATTCTGTACTCTTAATATATCTTTTTTCACTATTTCAACATGTGCTTCCACAATTCCTGTGGCAAGGAAAGAGTTCATCATTATCGCATACTTCCCATTGGTCCAAACACAATCAAAGAGCCTCAAGGTAACTATAAGAGAGGCTAGGATATATAGGAAGCATGAAGGCATTTGAAGGACTCCAGTCTTTGCCACAATTATCTAATCAATGAAATAACAAATATTTATATGGCCTTTAATGTATGCCAGAAACTGTTACTTGTGTTATACAAATATTATCCCATCCATCACCATTTACTTCTAGGAGATAAGTACTATTAAAAATCTCACTTGTTATTAAACAAAAGCTAATTTTATTACAACCATCCCAAAATATCAAACCTCTATGGCTTTACATAATGAAAATGTATTGATCTTTCACATATCAGTGACTGAGTGGCAGTGCTGGGACGGTCCTTCTAAAGGCCATCATTCAGGGACATTGCCATCTTCCATCCAGTGGCTTCAGCCTATGTACCTCCTCAGATTTCTCACTTATTGATGGGGAAGAAGAACAAAGGTCATGCAAGGGTAGATTTCATGGGCTATGCCTAGAAGTAAGCAAAACCACCTGTTCTCACATTCCACTGGCTGGAACATTGGACATGAATATATGAGATTGAAGGCGACCCTCAGGATTTCCCCAGATTCTTGCCCAGCACAGAGAATTGAAGAGCACACCAAGGTTGATCACACAAGAGAAAGAGTTTTATTAAGACAGGGGAAGACAAATCTTCCTCCCCAAACAAAGGGGATAAGTGTTCTTATTATATTTAGACAAAGGTGGGATGGGGATGTCAGTGGCTGGACCCACTTGGAAACTAGGGACTGTAAGTTTTGACCAGTAATCATGAACCGGGCTCACTTATAAATGAAGATCTGCAAGTTGGGCTATTTGTTATTGGCTGATGAATTTCATCATCGGAGGTGGGAGAGAAATGTAGGCTCCAAATTGTGTGCCAAAACTGCGTTCCCTCTCTGGTCCAGTAGTCTGGTATTTTCTTCCTGCCCATTTTGATGACACTTTTCAGAATGTCCTTGGTTTTAGGCTCCTTTGTCTGGTATATGTTTTGTCAGGCTTAAAGAGAAGGCAAATGGAAAAGAGGAACTTTCTAGGTTTAGATAAGCAGAAGAAGCAAAATAGGAGCTTGTTCTATAATCAAAGAAGGCCTTTCACTAATAAATAACAAGTGTACAGCTACACAGTTACAAGATGAAGATTATACAGTCTACAATTTCATCAATAGCTATTAATATACCTTGATGCATTTTAGTCTCAAGATGGAGAATATATTCAGACCCTGTACTCGTGAACAAAAGGAAAACACAGATAGGGTGAGTCTTAGCTGTAATTGTCACTCCCCATTTTATAAGTGGGAAACCGGGACAGAGAAAGCACAAATTACGACATGTTCAAGGTCACATAGTTAGGAAGTGACAGAAAATGAATTATTTTAACTTCATAATCCCTTCCCACTCTGCTATAATCATAATGCTTACAATTTAACAAAAGTGCTCATTACACCTTTGTTAATGAATGACTATAGAATAGATAATTTTACCCAGAATGTAGAACAGACATTTCTACTCAATACACATTTCTTAAATGATTGTGTGTAGAATAGATCATTTTACCCAGATACTTGAAACAAAGCATATTCTTTTCGGCTGTCACTTGCTAACTTTTTAACTAATTGGTAAGGTATCATCCAGGCCTATTATAATATTTCATTCCTGGGAAGGTTTATTTGTAGATATCCAATTTCATATCAATAAAATGTTCTGCCAATTTTGATATTAGTTGTGCAGCCTTGCATTTCTCAATTCAGCTTCCTGATCTCCAGTCTTCTCATTTATTTAACCAGAGACATTTGAGGATACAAACAGATAAATTTAGAGTCATTGCTCATTTTCTCTCTAATCATTTCAGAAAATCCTCACACAGAGGATAGTATCCCAGAAAATGTTTAAATGATTATTGAGAAAAGAATGTAAGTAAAGGACTTTTTCCTTGGTTTTGGGAAAAGCTAATCTAGAAATATATTTCCTTAGTGGAGAAAACCCAAAAAGAATAAAAGAAGGGTGACTTTGACCTGGAATAGGAAATGAAACTGCTATACTGTTAATGGTCTGTGAATCTTTAATTACAGATAAATGTTCATGTTAGTATCTGTCCTCAGGGCAAAAATGCAAACACATTACACCACAAGAGAAACAAAGAAATGAATTTATGCTTTAATGAGCTGTGCAGTCTTATTATTCACCTAATATGATATGACACTTTGACTTTGTCCTGGAAACAAACTGGGAATATGAGGTCCAATTTGTTTTTGGGGAAATTGTTTACTCTGAAAATGCATTCAATGATTAGTTTTTATTTCATATCTTGAAGACTTCTTTTCATTGCTTTGCCTTTTTCTTTGTTAATTAATTTAAAGTAATCATTTGAAAATTCAATGTCAATTTTGCCTCTAATCTGGAGGGAAATATTCATGGAAAATTCTCATATTTAGTTCATCATTTCAGTGTGGCACTGCATTTTGCTATCCATATATGAGAAAGCAAAATCGTATTTTACAATTGCCCCAAACACTAATGACTCAACTATTTAATGAACTACTTCTCATTATGAAGCATCACCAGATTCAATTGAGCATGTGATTCATGGCTCTTCACTCTACTGGTTGCTTGGTGATTTACATCCAATTTTCGTACCAACACTAGATGGTGTGGAGATTTAAAAGAGACACCAGAACTCAACCTTTTTTTAAATAAGGAATTAAATAGACATAGTAGATATATTATTGCAATTGTTATTGTTGTTTATTCTCCTAGTGTGATACATGAGGGAGAAGAGGGAAATGATAATGATCAGCAAACTTCTGATTTAGAAAATGAAATTTACAAATATTTATAGTTATTATAATGTGGAAAACAAAATTTTCCTTATTTAAAGTAACGCCAATATTAAATAAATAGTTAATCAGAATTTTGTTTCTATTATAAGGTCAATGTACATTCCACAGATTTAGGGACAGTAGTATAATACTGGTTATTATTTGTTTTTATGCAGTTTCTTAGGAAAGAGGTCATTTTCCTCTTCCTGAGATTATTTGACAGGAGTTACAGGGAATGGAATTATGGAAGTTAGCACTGAGAGAAAATCAGTGCTAAGAAGCTAAAAATTAGCAGTACAGATAAGAGAATATTGTATAAAAGATAATACGAGGCATTTAATGCTATTTTTATATTGCATAGATATTTTCATTTCTAAAGTTGAGAAAAATGAAGCTCAACGACTTTAAATAACTTTACCAATTTAAAATACATTTACTGACTTCCAGTCTGTGTCAGAGACTGTGCTGGGAAGTGAAGATATAGCTATTGATAAGATGGACAAATTCTAACTTCACATAGCAACATAAAATAAACTAGTCCAAAAATGTTTACCTACTTAAAATGTATTAATTCCAAAAAAAAAAAAAAGAGAGAAGTAGAAGGTGCTATAAGAACATATGCAACAAGGAATTGAACTTGCATGGAAAAAGTCTTCAAAGAATTGCAATTTGGGGGCTCACTTTAACATTTGCATATTTATCCAATTGTATGTGTATATGCAAATATGCTCTAGAAAGGCAGAGAGAGGGAGAGGAGAGAATATGAGAATTTATAATGCCACCTCACTCTCTCTGTTCTGATCTAGTGAAAAATGGACCAAGAGAATAAAAAACAATATGTACTTTTTTTTGCTGAAAATACCAGAATCTAGAAAATGGTTTTGACAAGGAAAATATACTATCTCTTCATGCTAGAATCGAATTAACTATCTAGTAGGAGTGCAAGGAAAAGATCCATACACTAAAAATTTCACATTATATTTGTGAAAGCACTGTATCAATGTTCATGTATTTTATGATTGAATTAATCCATAAAATATATTTTCAGGCATATATGAAAGAGAATTTTAAATAGTGAAATAGCTATGTGTAGTTGCCATTTTATATCTATTCTACCAAATTTATTACTATTTTCATTCTATGATGACCATCCACTTTCAGTGCTTCTAGTTTATAATCAACCCAAACTAAAATCTCTAACACAAGCATTCATTTTTCCTTCCATTGTACTATTTCAAGGACTTTCCCTTCCCTTCTTTGAATTGTCATCACCAACCGAAAACCATCGATTCTGAATTTTTTTATCTATCACTTTTCCTTTTCACTCTTTTTTTAACTCCTAAATTTGATGATTCTTATTGGCATTATTAACTCCAACATACTTACTTGCAATATAATTGTCAATATTATTACAGCAACATATATTTAAAACACACTGATTCTTTTATTTAATCTCACAAAAAATTTTCAAGTTCATTAGGCTCTTTTATTCATGGGACATTTTGTCGTATAAAAGATTTATATCAAAAATTTAAAAAATTGAATGGTACAATGTAGCTGCACAATAGCAAATGAATGAATTTATATCAAAGTTTAAATTCACAATTTCATTAATTATTAGAATATAAACATAACAAAGCACAAAATATATGCTAGCATTTCATTCTCTTGTTTAGAACAGGACCTGTTATTAAAATGTTAGGATTGTAAAAGGGCAGAGAATTTTGTGAGGTAAGTAAAATAATTAATATAATACATAAACTTCCAGTACAATTAATGAATGGAAAAAGAAACCTTGAAGAAATAACAATAAAATGTGAATATAAATGATCTAAAACTCTATAAACGACTTTATTCCAACATATTTTTAAGTAAACACACAATAAGTATCAAAGTATCAATCATTAATGAATTAACTAAGCCAGGACTCAAATACTGAATAGGACTATATCTCAGAAACATTAAAATAAGTGAAAAATGCAATTTGCAAAAGGAAATATATGGCATCACAGAGGAGATAGAAAATATAAACCACAAAATACCTGTGATTTAATCCTACATATATATATTGTAAATGTATATAAACACACTGAATGATAAAGACAATGTTTTTCTACAATAAGGAAGAGCGGGAAAGAGATGGAGAAATTGAATTATCTAATATACCATTTCATAACAATGTATTCTACAGAAAAAATTAATAAATCTCGACATCTAATTAACCTTGGCAATGTGGACATAAATTATTGGTTAATTGCATTCTCTGTGTATATGAAATTATGAAATATTTGATAATTCAATACTTTACATAAGTGGAAAATATAGTTCTCTTTAGATATTTTACATTTTCTGTTAATATTGTTAATTGGATCTTATGTTTTAAATTAAGATTTCCTATAACTTGGGTATACAAACACTGCTGATTTTTTATCCAGCAGACTTGATAGATTCTTCTATTATTTCTGTTAATAAGTCCGTATCTCGTCAAGTTTATGTAATAAAATAATGAAAATTGTATAATACCTTTCTATCCTTTTACATAAATTTTCCCTTATTGGATAAGATTGGTTCAAACCTTCATTATCATGCCCTAGCACAAGTATTATAATGAGACGACGTCTCCAGTTACAGACTCTAAAAGCAATGCTTCTTACATTGCATGCTAAGGTATACGTGATCTTTCCTGCAGGTTTTCAGAAGCCCCAGTTATTAATTAAATACATTTTTCTTTATTGCTTCTAACTTGCTAAGTCTTTTAAGTATACATGTGTATAGAATTTTATCTACTCATTTTTTTTAACTATGGTTAAAATCATATCATGTTGTTTTGATTCTCTTACTGTGGTTTATTTATTAATACTAACCCAATTCTATCCATGTATCAAATCTGACTTATTCGTAGTCTATTATTGTGGAGCAAGTTATACCACGCATGGTGGGAACACAGGTGCAGGCACAACAGACATACTCAAAAAATTACTACTTTATTACTAATATGGCACAAAAGGTCGGAAAGAGCAAGAGAAGGAGTCTCACCACAGCCGGTCTCCCGGGAGAAAGTGTTCAGTCACGGTGGGGATATGGCTGCTCCATGTGCCCTGCTTTGCCTAGGAGATGAGGGATGCCTAAGCTGCCCAAGAACGAATCTTTATACACCCCAGCGGGTGAGAGACCTGCCTTTGAACGAAAAGCATTAGTCAAACAACCTCTACGCAGAGTTCCCACCCTGATAAGTAATTGGAACTGCTTGTTCCTGGTTTCGATTCAAGATGTGGTCTGGCCATTCCATTAGACCTAATGTCTCCCTTGGGCTGTGAAATGGGAAGAAATTGAAACATATGCACACACAGAAAGGGAAAGGGTAGGCAAGGGCTGGGAGATGACCACCAAGCCTATCAGTGACTTCTCTATCAATTACACAAACACACACACACACAAACGCAAATAAATTTTACAACACTTATTTAGCATGTTAATCTATGTTTAGAATTGACTTGGTCTAGTTTTTTCCTAATTCTTTTTATCAATTTGGTTATGGGTTTAAGGACATACTCTGCTTTTGGAGCTATCATTATTTGTGAATTAGCTTAAATTATTTATATAAAATATTTTTTCTTTAAATTTTAATGAAATTCACTTTTAAAATTGCCCTGGACTAGTGTTTTGTTGTGGTAATAGTTTACAGTATTATCTCCATTTCTTTATTGAACATGGTTCCAATGAGATTTACTAAATTCTCTTGAGTCAATTTTCATTATATATGTTTTCTATAAATTGCTTATTTCATCGTTTGCACATTTGTGAAATAAATGTTTTATTCCATTTTATTATTATTTGAATTTATTTATATCTCTACATTGACATTGCTTTTCATACTATGCTTATTTTATATTTTCTCTTCACACTCCTTTTGAATTAATTAAACCAGGGATTGATTCTAATAATAATGAATAAATTATTTACTCAAATTTAAGGTTTTTCAAAGTGATGATGTAAGATTTTGTTGATTATTTATATTACTAGATTTATATATCATTAATTTCTGTTTTAGTTTTATTTTCCTTTCTTCCATTTTGTTCTTTTCTGTTAATTTCCTAGATTCCTGCAAGGAATATTCAGCTCATTAATTTTACTTTTTTCTTTATTTATATTGTATAATTTAGGACAACATTTTCTTCTAGAAACACTGTTTTGGTTAAACACAAGTTTTGGTATGGAGTTATTATATAGAGTTTAAGTTCATGATTCAAAATTTCCAGTTAAGTTTCTAACACATGGATTATTTTAAATGCTGATATTTGGTGTCCAAACCATTTTATTTATATTGGTTGTTATTTTACTCTCTTAGTATTTTTCCATATTTCATTCTTAGTAGTCAGAGAATATGACTTTTTCTTTTTTGCTTTCAATTCTATATTCTTTTAAATGTGCTAGTTTGGTAGTATAAAAATTTTAATCCTGTGTATATTTGATATTTTTCCTAAAATAGTATCTAATATCTGTTTTTTGGCATTTTCTTGGCATTTGGGTGTATATGCATGTGTGTGTGCCTGTGTTTACTTGATGGGCTCATGAGTCGTTCTGTCAAGTCTTGTACAACCTTGCTAAATTTTTGGTTGCATTATCTATCACTTGATAATTGTGATGTATTAAGTCCTTTGTGATTGTAGATAGATTGCTTTCTTCTTGTGATTCTTTCAGCTGTTGCTTTAGAAATTTCAGAACAATGTATCAGTGTATAACAAGATGATTTCAGTATTTTTCTGCTTATTCATTTAAGCTTAACAGCCACCTTTATCATTTTACAAAAAGATTTTTGCCTGATATGTATTTTTCTTTTTAAGCTATTAATTTTAATATTCATTAAATTCGCAATTTTAATAGTTGTATTCTGCTTGTCTTTTCTTTTTCGTATTATTTGCATCCATTCATGACATTTTTCATTCCTTATGTTGCCCTTTGAACATTTTCAGTGTAATTATTTTAAAGACATCCCAGCTGGCATTGTATTTACCTGAAATACCATTCTAAATACCATGAGTGCTTTTCTACTATGTGATTTGTCTTTTCCTTTTTAATATTTAAAAGTATTTTATATTAATGAACTCATTTTGCCATGTTTCAAATGTGTTTCTATCATCTTATTCAAGTTCTTCTAACTCTTTATATGACATTTCATTCCCCTCAATTTAAGTTATATTTTTTTATATGTGGTCATATCTAAAATTCTATTCTCTTATGTAGTCAGGATTTGCTATCCTAATTTAAAAAGAACTAATTTCCATGTCAAGAATGCCTTAATCTTGCAATATTCTTACTTTATTTTATGATCTTTAAAGTTAAAATTTACTCTGAATTTTTTTCAAATTTGATTACAGTTTTTCAACTTAATTTCCCATCACCAATTTATTAATTATTCAAACACATGCATTTGCATTACTACCCTATCATATTCTATTTTTGATAGATATGAATGTCATTTTATTGGTTGTTTTATTCTGTTTGATTTAGCCATATGATATATGACATATGAAAGTTTTGACCAAAGATGTAGTAAAATCTTAAGGTTGAATCAAACAATATTTCTGGCTCTATCTGCATCAAAATCTGTCTGCAATTATCTTTTTTTAAAAAATATGTTTGTAAGATATGAGTCAATATAAGCCCTGCATTAGCATTTTCCATTCTTTTAAACTTTGAAATTCTTTTTTGAATATTCTTTCTCATAAACTTAAGAACTTTTTTATCCAAGCAGAAACTCTCCTATTGGAATATATTTACATTTTATTATTTTTTATTGATTACATTTTTAAGAAATATTATCCTTAAAATATTCTACACCCAAATATTATATATCTGAAATTTTATTAAAATGACTCAGTGTATCATAATGTATGTTTATATTTATCAAATTACTTTTTTTCATTTATCTATGCATACCTCTCACTGTGATTTGTTCATCGAGTTGAATAGTCTTAAAATTATGTAATTATAGATAAGAGTGGGTTTAATTTTGTGTCTCAGCATTGCATGTTGAATGCTGTCAAGTATTTTTTAATTACTTACATTAATAATATTATTTTCTATCTCAAAACCCTAAAACTAGGATTTATACTATGAAATATTTCTAATATTGAACCACCATTAAATAGTAGAAAATAACTTGTTTGACTTATTGATATTTTAATTAATATACTATTGTATTGACTTGCACTAATATTTTATGTAGGAAATTTTCATCAATATTCATTCATACTTGCTTAGCATAAATGTGGCAGTTTGAAGATTTTGTGGACCTCAGAAAATCCAGTTTTGAAAGCTAATCCATTCCCGAGTGTGGTGGTTTGAGTTTGAATTGATTGTGAATTCCAAAAATATAAATTGGATTGTGTTTGTGGGCTAATCTGTTCATCTGGGCATGATTGAGTTGTGAGTGGGGCATTGATTGCCACGTCAGTGAGACGTTGAGCCCCGCCCCTCGGTGGGGGTGGTCTCAAGTATGGAAGGCTAGATAAGAGGCAGCAGAGAGCAGATTGAGAGCAGAGCTTTGGAGAAGGAGATTTGAAAAAGTAGTTCTGATGCTGGAGTGAGCTGTTCGCCGGATAAGCCGCAGCTGGCCTTGTGGAGAGACGCAACGCAGAGAGTCTCATAGTCTTCAGCTGAACTCGTGAAGGAAACAAGCTAAGCCCAGAGAGAAATGCAGCCCCGGGAACAAAGGAACCTGGAAGCCTGAACCCTGGAGACGTCGGCAGCCATCTTGCTCCAGGGCATGGACTCTGGTATGGGAAGAAA
>PVKH010035867.1:0-11677 GCA_004027955.1 Chaetophractus vellerosus
CCTGCCTGCAGCTGCAGACTCTCTCCATTCCCTGGGATAGCCATTGTCCATCATCTCCTCACTAGGTGTCCTGGGTAAGTCCATTGAGTTGTAGAGTAGGACTTGCAGCTCCACCGAGCTTTTGGACCCAGCTGGCTCATGGACAGCCCATAGACTCCACTCTCTGGAAGTACACCTAAAACTCTGGCATCACATATAGATTTGAATAGAAGAGACAGATGGACCATGTGCAGGGAAGACATATTTCAGTCAGACTCTGTCACTCTCAGGAGCAAGGATTCCAAATTAGGGTTCACTGAAAAGGCACCAAACTCTGGGGCTATCTGCCCTGATATAGGACCTGGATGTCTCCAGAGCCCTCAGGAGCCCCTCTGTTTGGGGTGATATCCGCATTGGAAGCCTATGAGGTCCTACTGGGATGTGTGTAAGTGTTACCCCTGGGATGACCTCCTGACTCACTTTGAAGTCTCTTAGCCCTATGAACTTGTCTCAACCATTTCCCCCTTTTATTCAAAGTCTTTTTCCAGTCATTTTGCCAGTTGGCACTTGTTAGTAATCCCTCATTGCCAGGGAGGCTCATCCCCGGGAATTTATTGGCTCAGAATTTTGAGGCTGGGAGAAGTCCAGAATTGAGAGGTGTCAGCAAGGTGATGCTTTCTCCCAGAAAACTGTGGCATTCTAGGGCTGGCTGTCAGTGATCTTTGGTCCTTGGCTTTTCTGTCACTTGGCAGTGCACACGGCGATGTCATCTCCTTTCTCTTCAAGGTTCTCTTGTCTTCCAGCTGGGCTTCTCTCTTTCTGTGTACAATTTCCTTTGCTTATAAGGGCTTCAGCCATATGGGATTAAGGCCCCCATCACTCAGTGTGAGCACACCTTAACTAAGAACATCTTCAAAGGTCCTATTTACAAATGGGTTCATACCCACAGGACCAGGGGTTGGGGCCTGAACATGCCTTCATTATTCAATCCCCAGCAATGAGACAGTGCCTCAATTTTATTTTTTAATCCTTCTGTTGAATCCTTAATGTATGTTCCCTTGTTTTAAATTCCCCTGAGTCTTTAGAGTCCTTATTTTGTTCTCTAAATGTTTCTTTTTATAATTTCTTATTCTTATTTCACTGAATGTAAGGGTATTATTGATAGCTTTTTAAAGGTATCTTTTCTCTTGTCTTGTTTCTTTTTCCACTGAATTTTGTTTGTTTGGGTTTGTGGATTTCATCTTGGAACTTCACATCAAATGGTTGTTGATCCTCAGCTGTTTGTTCATATTTAAGTGCAAGGCACTGAAAAGCTGAGTGGAAGTTCTATATATGCTTTGGTGGGCTTCACTATAAATGATCTGGCTGTGCCAGATGGGAAGTCCCCCCATCTGTTGGTTTCTCATGAGCCGGTCAGCTTCCTCATAGAATAATGATCCAGCTTGGGAAGGTAAGCCTGCGAAGGAAAACAGATGGGGGTCCCTCTGGTTCAGCCTCTCCAAGGATGATACGTTTAATTTTCTGCTGGGGCCAGGGAAGGACAGTTGCCCAACGCTGTAGTTTGGGGAGGCAGCCTGGGGCCTTGCTATTTTTTTATAGACTTGCAGCCAGTCTTCCTGTTCTTAGCCCTGTCAGGGCCCCTCAGTTTGAGGTACCCAGCAGCTGCAGTTCCTGAACTTCCTGTATGCACCAGCCTGTTTCTGATCTTCCTTTACCTGGGTTTCGACTTAATAAATTGGCTATCCTTATTTATCTGCTTTCCAGCTTTTTTTAATCTATTGTTCTCTTTGTCCTTGTGGGGTTTATGCCTTTTTTTAAATTATTATTTATTTTTAGTTTTTCTGGTGGGACTTTAGGAAGTAAACATATGTTTTTAATTTCTATATTTAACCAAAGGGCCTACTTAATTTTAAAGAAGTAAATTCTACATTTGATCTTTTTGTTTCCTCTCATAGCACCTCTAGCAATTGACAAATCTTTATTTGCAGCAAAAGAATTAACCCAATCAAATATTTTATTTAATTTTATATCACTTCTATATATTTGTATTCCATTTAATACACTGGACGTTTGTAACTGTTGTCTAAAAACAGGAATTCTGAGCTAGCTTCTGTTTTTGTGCAATAGCAGAGGCGCCAGCAGAGGGAATTGATGAAAGCTCTCCAGCAGCAGCAACAGCAGCAACAGCAGAAACTCTCAGGTTGGGGAAATGTCAGCAAACCAGCAGGTACCACCAAGTCCCTTCTGGAGATACAGCAGGAAGAAGCCAGGCAAATGCAGAAGCAGCAGCAGCAGCAGCAGCAGCAACCAAACAGAGCCCGGAATAATACGGTGGGTTTATTTTCCTAAGCCGTCGTTGTAGTAACTGGTGTCTTTTCTGACTCTTGTAGATTATCTTTTTATCTTTTAATATTGCTAATCATAATCTTCTTTTTCTTCAACAGCATTCCAACCTGCACACCAGCATTGGGAATTCTGTTTGGGGCTCTATAAACCCTGGTCCCACTAACCAGTGGGCATCGGACCTAGTCAGTAGTATCTGGAGTAATGCTGACACTAAAAACTCCAACATGGGATTCTGGGATGATGCAGTGAAAGAGGTGGGACCTAGGAATTCAACAAATAAAAATAAAAACAGCGCCAGTCTCAGGTAGGGCTCACAATGATCAAAACCTATGTTCGTTGGTGTGTTTGGGGGGTTTTGTGGGATGTTAGGTGGATAGAGAAAGGTAGTGGGTTTTATGTATTGCTTTCATCTGTGTTCAAGCACATGAAGTCATAATTATGGGGGTGATTTTCTTTCCAATAGAAACACATTTGTTTTAGTTCTAGGGGCTCCTCAGAATGTTTCTACTGCTGAGCACTTAGCCCATTGCCTCTCACGTGGTAACCACTTAGTAAATATTAGGAATAGCGTAATATTTTTGTTGCCGAACATTTCTCCAAAATATTCTCTAGAGCTTAGCATTTTTTAAAAAAAGTTATCTTTTTAACATTTATGCTGTAATGAGTATTATAAACACCTCTATACTGACCTTAAACTTACTTTTATGATTAAAAATAGTAACATCTCATTGTCATTTTTTGTTCCTCAGTATACAGTGTTATTGAAAGAGCATGAGTTTTGGTATTAAGTACACAAGTTTAAATCCCAGCACTACCACTTATTAGCTGTGTGACCTTGGGCAAGAGGGAGCCCCTTTGAGCCTCAGTTCCCTCATATGTAAAATGAAGATGATAATAACTTCATGGGTATAGATTAAAGGCTAAAAAAATGCACGTGAAGCAGTTAGTAAAGTGCCTGGCACATAGTTACTTCTTAATAAATGGTAGTGTTGTCAGATGGCTTCATCTCGATAGAGGGCCTAATATATTAAGAATAAAGACAATAAATGTCCATTTGTTGAGCATTTTTGCCAGGGCACCCTGCTCTAGGCCTTTGCATACAATATCTCGATTCCTTATGATAAACCTAAGAAATATTAGTCCCATTTTATAGATGAGGAAACTGAGGCTTAGCAAAGTGAAGCAACTTACCTAAGGACACAGAGGAAGAATCAAATCATTTTTTCTGAATAGAAGCCCTATATTCACAAACAAGAATATATTAAGGAAGGCTAGATTTTAAGGGGTTTTTGAGTATTTTCCCCCCTAAAATCCAAATATTTAAATTTTATTTTTTTTTCTATTTTGGAGGCAAGCATAAATTGGATTATTGGACAGTCACCCGGTGTTGCCAAGACATTATCTATTTATGGTTTTGTCATATAAACATATAGTAACAGTTTCTGGGAATATAATATCGCCCTGTTGTTTTGCTTCAGTAAATCCATAGGTGTGTCTAACCGGCAGAATAAGAAAGTAGAAGAAGAAGAAAAGTTGCTGAAGCTCTTTCAGGGAGTAAATAAAGCCCAAGATGGATTTACCCAGTGGTGTGAACAGATGCTTCATGCCCTTAATACGGCAAATAACTTGGATGGTAAGAATTGGGGAGGGATATCCAGCATGTGGGAATGAAAGAGGCAGGACCCAGAAAGAGGTTGGCCAGTTGGAACGATGGGCCAAAACTCCTGAGTTTTGGCATTAAATACACAAATTTATTTAAATTCATTTAAAATTTAACCAATGTCAAGTCCTCTACCTACTGGATGAACTTGACTGTTTCAATAATATTGCTTTGAGAAAAGTCCTGTAATACTAAGCTCAAATAGATTATTGTCAGTTGCCAAAAAGTAAATGCCTTCTCGAGCTGCCTTAATGATGAACAGTACAGAGGAGACAATAATGCAACACTATGCATTTTATGGGACACATTGCCAGCAAGATTAAGTCCAAAAGAAGATAACTGTCATGGTGGGGACAAAGGTCAACCTGGGAAAGAGAAGGCTGAGGTGACGTGAGATCATTTCCTTCCTACCTTTGGGGTATGTATGGGAGTGTCATGTGACAGAGCAAGTAGACTTAGGATAAAAACCAGGACCAACGTGTGGAAGTTAAAAGGTCTTAGCGGTGGAGCGGATGTACCTCAGTGGTTGAGCGCCTGCTTTGTATGTACAGGGTTCCAGGTTCAATCCCTGGTACCTCCTAAGAAATAAAAAAATTGAGGGGAAAAAAAAGGTTTTAGCACACTTTGAAGAAAAGCTTGCCGATAAGTTCGCTGTACACAAAGAGAAATATCTGCCTTAGATAGAAGTGAGTCCCTCCCTCAACAGCGACTGGTCAGGCATGTTGTAGAAGGGATTCCCATAACTGATAGACTTCAGTGAACTAGTCTACTTCTCGTGTCTTGTCTGAAACCAAGAATATATTATAAATAGAGTGGTAAATGAATTGAAGAGCTCTTTTGCCACCTTGTAACATACAATCTCAGAGTGAATGATACAAAATATTAGTAATGGCTACCATCCATTAAGTACCCACCATGTGCTAGGTACTTTCTAGGGTCTAACATGTTATCCCATTTAATGTTTGCAGTAATTTTATAAGGTGTCTTTAAAAGATAGAGGTTATTATCCCCATTTTATAAATTAGGAAACGGAGGCTCAGAATGGTTAAGTATCTCATCAAGGTCACACAGCCAGCAAATTTCAGGTCAGGTTTTAAACCCATGTTTGTCTAACTCTTGTGCTTTTTATCATCTAATACACTGCTTGCGTGTTCCATTTGATTTCTCTCTAAAAATATATCTCTGGATTGACAGCTCCAGGAGGATATGGCTATATCTTTGGTATCTGTCTTGGTGCCTGGCGCACATCATAGCATGTAATAAACATTGATCAAATTTAAGGAAAGAAAGAATGAATTCCCAAGTTATGTCAGTCTTAGGCAAGCAACTTTTCAATCAGCCTAACATTAGTGAAACTAAACGTGTGATATATCTTTGTTTTGACCCTGTGCTGTTTCAGATAATTTGGGGCATTGCAGTGATAGCACTTTTTTATTTCTACAGGATAGATTAAGGGACATCTAACACAGTAGTTGTAAACCTTTCAAGTTTGTTATTCATTTCTTTTATTAGGTGTGATAATATGGTAAAAATTGAAACTGATTTTTTAATTTTATTATTTCAGTTACTCTTTTTGTCTTCTCTTCCATATTGCAGTTCCCACATTTGTTTCTTTCTTGAAAGAAGTAGACTCTCCTTACGAGGTCCATGATTATATTAGGGCCTATTTAGGAGATACGTCTGAGGCCAAGGAGTTTGCCAAGCAGTTCCTCGAGCGCCGTGCCAAGCAGAAAGCCACTCAGCAGCGTCAGCAGCAGCAGCAGCAGCAGCAGCAGCAGCAGCAGCAGCAGCAGCAGGTATGAGATAGCATTGAGTTAATTTTGATACCATTAAACATTGAGTAATCAGGGAAATGCAGATTGAAACCAAAGATATCAATTTTGAGCTTCAGATGATCAAAACTTTTGAACTGTAGTAGACTTGATATTTTCAAATTACATATCTACAGACCTTTGTGCATTTCCCAAATAACAAGTGTAACCATTCATTCTCTAGTAGGTATGCTAGCCTCATTTTTCTTGATTCACATTGGTGCCTCAGTCAAATTGTAAATTCTGACATGTCACAGACCCATAAATTTGGTTTTGAGAAGTTAACATATGGATGTTAAATCCTCCAGTGCTCAGGACAACACTGAGGCAGAGGGTGTAAAAGGTGCACATTTTCTGAAAGACAAATTGGCGGAGCTCATGAAGGGTCTTAAGAGAGCTCATATCCTTTAATTCCATAATTCCTGTACTAGAATCAGTTTTATTATAGGTCACTTCTAGGGATATGTAAGATACAGTGAAGTATAAGGCATGTAAAATCCAGTTGGATAGATAGGCTAACTGGGGTAAAGCGAAGGAAAGGAGAGGATGTAAACACTATAACAGCACCGGGAAAAATATCTTAAGACATCAAAGGAGAAGACATCATATAGCAGTACAGAGGCTCTTTGCCTTAGTGAAATGGCCTCTGTGTGCTGAAATAGGAAGGTGGAAGCTCAGCACATAGATACACACTCGAGTTAGGCTTGTACTTCCTTAGAGCTTTCTCCAGTTCTTGTGCCTCACCCCCTGCTCTCCACCCCTCCTCTGACCAGCTTATTGAAACTGATCCCAGTTTAAAATGAATTGCTATAATCACAACAAGTAGGTATGAATGGCTGGTAGACTATTTCATAGTTTAACCAATTGTTCTCTAGTTGGTAGGAAGTATAAAGACAGTATTTTGTAGCCAGGTCCCTTCTGGTATTGACAATCAGAATAAAGTACATGACACTAAACTTGTTTGGTAACATGCTACCAAGTGGCCACTCTGTCCTGGGGCCCAGAGAACAAAGCAACCATTCATTTTGGGTAGGTGAGAGGTATAAATTGCCAGAGAACTGAGATCTTTTCTGGATTGTTTGCTGTATATTGTTTCCTAGTGAGTGGTGCAGACCCCCTGTATGTACTAGAGAGCTTCTGATCAGGAGCTTGGAAACCTCCAGAAAAGACCTTGTGGAGGCATAGAGCTTAAATGAGATGCCTGAATTTAAATGAAGGAAAATCATGGCTCAGTGGCCTGCCCTTTGTTTTGTTGTACTACCAGAACCTATGCTAGACTTTCCATTTTTAACCTCTCACTTGATAAGGTGAGGACACATCAACTGATTTCTTAGCGTAGGTCAAGCTTGCATCCACTGTGTAATCTCAGTTATGCCTGTTCTTGTTTCACAGGACTCTGTGTGGGGGATGAACCACAGTACACTCCATTCAGTATTTCAGACCAATCAAAGCAACAACCAGCAATCCAATTTTGAGGCTGTACAAAGTGGCAAGAAGAAGAAAAAGCAGAAGATGGTCCGAGCCGATCCTAGTTTATTAGGTGAGTGCAATTATCAAGTTTCAGCTGGGTGCAGGGTAAGTTCACTTTATGGCCATTGTGGCCATTATCATATATGAGCCCCCATCGTGGAATGTTTCTCAAGAAAGGGAATATAGATCTTACACATAAGTAAAATTTTTTTTAACTAGTTCAGAATAAGTTGCCAGCATTTACTGAGCATCTCAGTGTAAGCTGTGCCCCATGCACTATAGGGAGCAAGCAGAGTAGAAATAATTTGTATTCTATGGTGCTTTAAACTTTAATGTATTGTTTCATATTTAATATGATTTTCCCTAGAGGACCTTTGAAGTCAGTTGGAAAATGATGCTAATGGAAAGCAGTAAAAGTAGTTAACTTGCTTATTTGTGCGGAAGCAGACCATAAATCTGATTAGTCGTTCAAAGAAGAGAACCAGTATTTGTTGATGTCTACTATATGTGTCATGTTAGAATTACTCTGTGTTAGGAGGTAGTATCCCAATTTTACAAATGAGTAAACCAAGGATTTAGAACATCTCTCAGGCCTGTTTTCTTTTCCCTGTTCTGTTACCCACAGCTGTTCTTATCTAGCATTGAGAACCAGTGTCTTCCTACAAGGAAGCTTCATGAAGAAGGTGATACCTCAATTGAACTTCACAAGTCTAGCAGGGAGGGTGGGTAATGATATTTCAGGCATAATAAACAGCATAGGCAAAGCTGATGAGCTGCCTGGGTTTCTTAAATTGGGCTAACAACCCCTCAGAGACTGATGGGACTAAAATTATTCTCTGTTTATGAATGTAAAAATCCATAGGCTATTACAAAGCCATGCTGTCTAGAGTAGAATGGGAATATTGCCAAAGGAAGCAGTTTGGGACATTGGTCCACTCAGGAGTCAGAGCAGTTAGGAGACTGCAGTGGACTAAGTGGCAGATAACTGGTGTCGTGGAGTAGGGTTTTAGCAGTGGGGATGGAGAGGAAATTGATGTATTTTAGAAATCTATTGAGGGGATAGAATCAGCTGGACAAAGACAGTGGAAGGGTTTCGGCCCTGTATGGCAGGACGAGTGGTGTTGCCATTTGCTTAAAATCATGAGCACTGGGAAATGAAGCAGGCTTTTGGGAGATAATATGGCATTAAAGTATCAGGTGGGTTGAGCTTGAAATGCCTTTGAGACATCAAGTGGAGATGCCTCGCACAAAGACCTTGGTAGCTGGTACAGCAAAAGGGAGATGTACTCCTGCTCTTTCATCCAGAGGGTTCCTGCCCTAGAGAAGACAAAAACCTAACTTTGAGGACTGCCCTTTGAAATTTGGTTTGGGAACAGGAATCTGAAATTCTGTTTTTTTTTTCTGCCTGTCTCAAAAGTTATTGTTGGGGAAGCAGATGTGGCTGAAGCGATTGGGTTCCTGTCTACCATATAGGAGGTCCAGGGTTTGATTCCTGGGGCCTCCTGGTGAAGGCGAGCTGGCCCACACAGAGTGCTGGCCTGTGCAGAGTGGTGGCCCGTGCAGGAGTGCTGGTCCGCACAGAGAGCTCTGGCGCAGCAAGATGGCGCAACAAAAAGAGACTCAGAGGAGAGGCAATAAGAGACACAGCAGACCAGGGAGCTGAGGTGGTGCAAGAGATTGAACACCTCTCTCCCACTCCGGAAGGTCCCAGGATTGGTTCCTGGTGCCGCCTAAAGAGAAGACAAGCAGACACAGAAGAACACACACAGCAGATGGACACAGAGAGCAGACAAGAGGGGCGGGGAGCAGGGGGAGAGAGAAATAAATAAATATCTTTTTTAAAAAAAGTTGTTGGTAGCAGATGTGGCTCAAGCAGTTGAGTACCCGCCTCCCACATGGGAGGTCCCAGGTTCAGTTCCGGTACCTCCTAAAGAAAACAAACAATGAGCAGACAACGAGCAAACAGGATGAGGTAGCCAATTTAGGGGAACTGATGTGGCTCAGTGGTTGAGCGCCAGCCTCCCACATATGAGGTCCCAGGTTCAATCCCTGGTCCCAGTACCTCAAAAAAAAAAAGTTATTGTTAAGGATGGATAGAACGATCCAAAATTTTATCCAGTTTGGATAGAAATAGGTGAAAATAGATTGAAAACTATTCCATAAACTCTAGCTGTGGATTCTAGCTAAGAAGCCCTTGCTATTTAACTTTTTTGTTGTTGTTGTTACATATCCCCCCTTTCTGCTTGCTCTTGCTGTGTTCATTTTTGTGTTCTGTGTCTGTTCTGTCTCCCCCCGTTGTGGCGACACGCCAAGTCAGCTCACTGCGCAGGCGGCTCTGCTCCGTTCGCGGGCGGCTTTTTTGCTTTCATTCACGGGCGGCTTATACTGCCCACGGTGGCTCTGCCCTGCCCACGGCGGCTTGCCGTTCTCAAGGCAGTCTGCCCACCCGGAGAGGTCTCCAGGAACCGAACCCGGGGCCTCCCATGTGGTGAACCGGCACCCTATCCACTGGGCTACGGCTGGGCCCCGCTATTTAACTTTGGAATCTGAGGGGTGTGCTGTTATTTCCTTTGAAAATGTTCTGTTCTATTCTGACTCTGTCTCCTGTTATAGACCTGAGAAAGAAAGGGAATTTAAAATCCTCCTTCAAAGGAATGAGAGATGGGTCATTGTAGGAATAAATGTTAAGCAATCCATAGGTCTTAAAGAGGAAGAAAAAAAATTTAACAGGTGAAAAGAACAAATATAAGAGAAGTAAAACTATTCAACAAATCATTGAAGAAACTCACTTGGATAGGCTCTTACATGGACCATTTCATGAAAATTTCTGCTCAACTAAACCTCCCTCTGGGAATTCCTCTAATTGTTAATTTCTGCCTCTTACATACTTATTTCTGTTTATTATTACTATTTAACAGATATATGCCTTATTGATTTAAAGATTGGGAAAAATTAATAAATATCTGTCAGTCTCAAATTTCCTATGTAAAGAATGGAAAAATAGATTCTGTTTGATTCAAAAGTATCTTGAAAAAAAGTCTGATTGAAAGAGAGCTTTGCTTCTAAAACAAACCAGCAGAGGGAGCCCCAGCCTCATTTTAACTATCATTTTCTTTCACTGCAGTCTTGTGATTTTCTCTACCAGGTGGCCACTGTGAACCAGCATCCTGCCTTGGATTTTATAAATACAGATTGCACAGTTTTGGGCCAGTTACATTTTCTCTTAAACCTTAAAGAACATGTGGGGGCTCTGAGAATATTGAGTGAGAGAGTCCATTGTTCAGAATCTAAGCAAATGTGATCTTTCGAGCCAGGCATACCTGGCTTAACTGCTCGTCTGTGTTGCCTTGAGTTTCATGGTATTCCAGAGCTTTGCCTATGTCATATGGGAAGGATAAATGCCAAAATCAAAACTGGTTTTGATGACAGTTAAATGAGAACATGTCCCATAAAAGCCTAGCTTAGCAATCAACATACTATAGCATTGAATAATTGTTGACGTTTTTTGTTGTTTTGTTGTTTTTTTTTTGCCCTAGGTTTTTCCTTGTTTCCTGTCTTTTTATGATTAAGATTAATTTAGGGTTGTTTTTTTTTTCCTAAAAATTGCATTTCTATTTCTGTTCCATGTAGCTCATTATTTTTTTAATTATATTTCATTTGTTCTTGAGTTATATGAGAAGTCAAAAAAGCTGCATCAGAATAGGGTAATCGCACACTTCATAAACTATTTGTTCTTAAGGTTCTTAAAATTACTTTATTAAACTATTACTTAAAAAGATGAACACTAAGCCTTTCAGTATTTTCAAGGAAAAAAAGTCTTGTGAGTTATGGGAACACAGTTGATGGGGTAGGTAGAACTCAGGACAGGGTTTGGAGTCCCAGCCTCTCCCAGCATTAATTAGGCCTTGTGAGCCACTTGCACCACAGCTTCCTTGGTTAATAAATAGACATGTTTATTTTTTCAAATCATGATATTTTTGAGTCAAAGGCGCAATTTAATTAAGCTGTTTTTATTATGTAAGACACTTTTGTTTATTATGGGTACATTTCAAATGTGTATTTGTTTGAAAACTTGAACATTAAAGAACAAAAAGGAGGAGGCAGAAAACCCAAAGTAAAATTAACAGAACTGCTTTTGGATCACATTGCCTGTTTACTTTGTGGTATTCAAGTAGCAGCTAAAACAGTTTGGGATTTTATTCAGTGGGTGTACTGAAAGCCTTTTGGGAGCTACTCCAAAGGAACCCTATTAGTAATAATTTTTGTCAGACTCTGATTATGGAGCTGATTGAAAAATACATGCATGTGGCTGATAGCATTAGGTTTTCAAATGTTGGTAGTATTTGTGAATCCTGCTTGTTGTTTTGAACAGGCATGCTAGTATTGCTTTTCCTAAACCAGATTCAGTTTT